>CAJHQP010010535.1:0-18261 GCA_905132765.1 Moricandia arvensis
TAACCCGAACTTTGCACATAACCTTAGTGACATTTCATCACTTCAGGTTAATAAGTAGCTCATCCAATCAGTGCAGTATGTTCTCTTGCTCAGTATCCAGAAGATCATCAAGCCTTCATCAGTGAATTGAACCAGGAATGGATACCAAGATCATATCAGGAGGCCATGGAACATGAGGAGTGGAGAGAATCAATTGGAAAAGAGACTGATGCTATGATAGCAAATGAAACATGGTATGAATCTGAGCTTCCAAAAGGCAAGAAGGCAGTGACAAGTAGATGGATCTTTACCATCAAATATCTAGCCAATGGAAAACCAGAAAGAAAGAAGACAAGGCTGGTGGCAAGGGGATTCACTCAAACATATGGAGAAGACTATAATGATACATTTGCACTAGTGGCCAAGCTGCATACAATAAGAATTGTTATTTCTCTTGCTGTCAACTTGGGATGGGATCTATGGCAAATGGATGTGAAGAATGCCTTCCTACAAGGAGAGCTGGAAGATGAAGTATACATGCGACCACCTCCTGGCCTAGAGAACCTTGTGGCACCAGGAAATGTTCTGAGGTTAAAGAAGGCAATCTATGGCTTGAAGCAGTCACCAAGGGCCTGGTATCACAAGTTGAGCACAACACTCAATGGAAGAGGCTTTGTTAAATCTTAAGCTGATCACACCCTCTTCATACTCACTAGCCAGCAAGGAATGGTTATGATCCTAGTCTATGTAGATGATATTATCATCACTGGCAGCAACAAGGAAGGTATACTCTCAACCAAATCTTTTCTTAAATCTGCTTTTGATATAAAGGATTTGGGAGAGTTGAAGTACTTCCTAGGGATTGAAATATGCCGCTCTAAAGAGGGGCTTTTCTTATCCCAAAGGAAGTACACACTTGATCTTTTAAATGAGGCAGGAAACCTTGGAGCAAGACAGGCCAAAACTCAATTGGAAGAAGGGTACAAGGTACTGCGAGAGGGGGAGTTTGAAGATACTTACTTTGAAGATGTCAAGAAGTACAGAAGAATGGTTGGGAAGCTGATATATCTGACCATCACTCGCCCAGATATCTGTTTTGCTGTAAACCAAGTTAGTCAGCATATGCAAGGTCCTAAAGTTCATCACTGGAATATGGTGGAGAGGATCCTAAGATACTTGAGGGAAGCTCCTGGCCAAGGTGTGTGGATGGCTTGTAATGGAAGCACTGAAGTGGTAGGATATTGTGATGCTGATTGGGCTGGAGACAGAGTTGATAGGAAATCAACAACTGGTTATTGCACCTTCATTGGAGGAAATTTGGTTACATGGAAGAGCAAGAAACAGAAGGTGGTATCATGCTCAAGTGCTGAGGCAGAGTACAGATCCATGAGGAAACTAACAAGTGAGCTTATATGGATCAAGGGATTGCTAAAGGACCTGGGTATAGAGATCACCTCACCCATGACAATGCACTGTGACAACCAGGCGGCTATCCACATTGCATCCAACTCAGTGTTCCATGAAAGGACCAAACATATAGAGGTTGATTGTCACAAGGTGAGGCAAGCAGTGGAGCAGCAAGTGATACTTCCTTGTTACACTAGAAGTGAAGAGCAACTGGCTGACATATTCACCAAGGCAGCCAGCAGCAAGGTTTGTGAGTTCATTCATCCTAAGCTTGGACTCATAGACCTCACTCGTCACTAGTCTCCTTGCCATGAAGTATTCTACTCTTTTTCCTTGGCTTGGGTTTTTATCCCAAGTGGTTTTTTTCTCAAGTTAAGGTTTTAATGAGGGAATGCTTCATGGTTTCCAAGCTTGACTGGTTCCCATAGTCAAGCTTGAGGGGGAGTATTGACATGAAGGCATGAAGAGATGAATGACAATACAATCAGAAGAAGAATGAAGCAAATGGAGGTAACTTGTATTACAAGTCTGTCTGTACAACCTAACTTGCAGTGCAAGGTTGTCCGTACAAGACCTAACTTGGCGTGCAAGGAAAGACAAAGGGATGAGAGGATCAGTATCTAAGTTACCTTAACCAGAAGAAGCTAACCAGACTTGCCTAAACCTTTAGGGACGTTGAGGAACCAGAAGGGAGGCAGAAGTCACATGCTGAGTTAAGAATTTGAATCCTTGGGACCATTTAGGTCAGGTCACTATCAAGCCCTGCTGCCCTGGCGAGCTGCTGCACCATTCTGTCTTCTTCTGGAGTATTTGTTTATTATTCTTGTTGTCTGGTGTGTTCAGATTAAGCTTATTTATATATTTGTATTGTTACCAAACAAAGCAAGGAAATTATTGTGAGAATAGACAGATTCTGGTGTGTGAGTGATGTAGAAACAGACTGTGGTCGAAATTATAGAGAAGAGACTGATGAGAGTAAAGGAGAATCAAGGAGAATGCTGCTGGAGAACTAAGAGATTAAGAGAGTATTAGTGAGTATTTGAGAGAGATCAAGTGAGAGTGAGAATCACAGAGAGTATGGATGAGATTAAGAGAGTAAAGAGTGTGGGGAGAGTGAAGTAACAAGAGAATATTGAAGAGAGAGAGAACTCCCCTCTGCCTTAGAGGTTTCACAATACACATGGGGTGGCTATATAGCCAGATTACAAATTGCAAGAGAATAAATAAATATTAAAGTACAAATCTACTAAACAAATATTATTGTAGGGTTTCTGATGAAGCCAGGAGGATGCAGCCAAGGTGAATCTCGACCAGAGGGAGTAGATAGTGACAGGAGAGAGATGGGCACAGTCTGGTTGAGTGAAAGTGACTGGTCCAAACTGCTTTCTTCTTAGGCAGAACATGTGACTTTTATTCTTAATTAAATCTCCACTTGCCTCAGCTCTCTTCAACGGTCTGATGCTCCATTTAAACTTCAAATATGCTTCAGAATATTAATCTGGACGATTTCCCACCTTCCTTGCCTTCCAAATCACTCTAGGTTAAGTTTGGTTACTTGGAAGCCAAGACTGTACGGACTGCCTTGTGTAGCAAGGTTGTACAGACCAAACTCTTTTCAGGTATCTATTCTTCTCTTTGTTTTCTTTATCTCTTAGATCAATGGACCACACTCAGCCATGCTTCTTTTTTCTCCATTCTAATAATGACTTCGTTCACAAGACTGTATGACAGTCTCAACTTGGAGTATCCGGATCACTCCTTCTTCTTGTTTCTTTATTTCTTTGGATCATGAACCAGCTTCTTCTTCTGGTCATTCTCTTCTCTATCTCAACACTCCCACTCAAGGTTGACCATAGGATATCCTTGGACAAGCTTGGAACCTTGAAGAAATCCCTCATTAAAACCTTAATATGCAAAACCCAATGGGACAAAAACATACTAAGGAAAAAGAGTAGAAATCCCCAAGGCCTAGGGATTGGCCAGTGAGCCTTTGTGCCTTAGACCAGTGTGGTTAGACACAAAGAGCTCTGGATCACGGCCATTTGTTGTGCTGCAAGGGTGAACTCCACCCCTTGCACACATGAACAACCCGGAACTCATCTCTTGGCCGGTTTGGTATCTCCCCTATCTTCTGACTACTCGCCATTCTGATGGGGTTAAGGACCTCCAGCTTCTACTCAAGAGAGCTCCAAAAATTTTAATCATGATGGGGAGTGAACTCCACTTGAATCCCCCACTTGGTAGACAAATTTGGATCATGAACTCCATCACCCGCAACTGATCTCTAGACAGCAGAACGCCTGCAACTTGTAACTAGTGTAACTTCTAAACCGTAACTCCTTTTAGACTGATTCCAATTCGCCGCGTGCCCTTGATGAGTGTAGAATGTAGGGGAATTAGTTTCATGGTCAAATTCTTCATGGTTAGGAAGTTATCCTCCTTTTCCTGAGACATGCCAGTGTGAACTCCATCACTAGCATTCTTCTTCTTCTTCTTTGATCTGAGTGAACTCCACTTCTGATCTTCTGGTGAGGCTATGGACGTCTTGAACCTTCAGAATACTCACCAATACCCCTCCTCAAGCTTGATCCAGAGAGTATAGGTGATGGACCAAGCTTGAAAGGTGAGCAAAGATGAGTATTGGACCAGGAGCTCAACACCTAACCAGGCTGCGCTTCTTCAACCGATCCACCTTTGGTTTCTGCTCCAATGCCTTACACCACACTTCTTCTTGCGTGTCTCATGAACCAGAATCTCAACACCTAACCAGGCTGCGCTTCTTCAACTGGTTTCACACACAAAACATCTCTCCATGGTCAGGAATATACAGACTCTGTAGGCTCTGAACTCATGGGCCTTTTTCTCCATGGACAGGAATATGCATCTTGTGCAGGCTCTGAACAACATGGGCAAAGTCTTCTTCTTTATCTTGATTTGATGATGGACAGAGACAACACTTGTGTACCTGAAACATCACTCAAACTCCAGCAAGAATCAGACCACACACACTAGGATCAGACCTTGGTAACTTACCAATCCTGATCCCAATGCTTTAAGAAAATGCAATGGACAGAACCTAAACAACTCATTCAGTTCAAATCCATGCAACCAATTCACTAAATGCTCAGGTATGATAACTCATCAATTACAAGGCATCTAGGCTCAATTTATCACACATATGACAATAGCAGAATGCAATGACAATTTATGACAGTAGCATAGACTAGACAACTCATCTAATCAAGCTACACAACTATGAATGCAACACATGGCCAGAAAACTCTCCTAGACCTTTAACAATGCAACAAGTCAGACACTGAGACTAAGCAACTCACTTAGGCCAGAGACAACACAAATAATTATTCTAGGACAGAAACTAGACATTACCATGCTAGCAAACTTAATCACTCCTAGAACAATACACACACAACTCTTTAGTATCATGGGACAGAAACTAGGTGCAATAACTCTAGTACCATTAAACTGTCCCATAGATACTAAACACAACACAACCAGAAATAATTTAAGCAATTAAACAGGCTCTTTTTAGAGTTTAGGAGGTTAACTTACAACCAAGGAACCTGAGCTAGTTCCTTGAACCTCCATGGCTGTGAATCACTTCAATTTGAAGGGCTTGTGGTGTGGATTGACTGTCCAATACCTCCTCTTCTTGATTCTCTCCTTCTGGTCAAGGAGACATTTCAAACCCCTCCTGTTCTCTTGCTGGTCGTGGGTTTTGTTGGTCAGAAACAGAGCTTCAGCATGGCTGGCCAGAGAATGATTAGAACAGCTTAGCTTTAATGCTTCTTTAGTGACCTTTCTCCAAGAATGGTTTCTTCCATGGATTATCTTCAGCATGGACCAGATGAGGTGGTTTGGCTTCTTCTTTGGACTCCTTGAATCTACTGAAGTCGCCATTTCCTTTTAGCTCTCCATCTCATAGAGTTTGGACCAGTGGACAATAGAATGTACCAACTGGTTTTGCAAGAAACAGAGCTTGAAACTGAAACTTTGATGAATCTTGCTGGACTGAGCTGAAGCTTTCTTGAGTTACAGAGACTTGTATACTGTCCTATCTTGAGTTCTGGAGAGATTCTTCCCTCTGTTGAGATGAAGCAATAAAGAACAAGGAGAATGGATGGTTTCATAATAATCAAGTTTGGAGTTGCCTTGAGAAGCAAGGTTGTCCGTACAACCTAAAAGATACCTTCTGGTGCAAGCTATCCATCTGCCTTGTTAAAAGAGACCTAAGAGACTCAAGGAGACTTATTTAAATGGTTTCATGTCGGCAGAAGAGGCAGAGATCCGTTGGAGAAGGTTTGAATCAGAGATCACATGTTTGGTTAAGGCTTAGGACCTGTCATTTTCAGTCTGAACCTACCAGACCTCTCTCCTCTTTGTTTATTCTTTTCCTTGGCGACTTGTGCCCACTTGTGCCCATTGTTTGTCTTTAAATACTCTGTATTAGGTTTCTGAATAAGGTAAGGGAAATAAAAATCAATTCTGGTTCCATAAACTCTCTCTCTCTCTCTCACTCAAAATTCTCCTCTCTCTCTTGATGTTCTTCATGTTCTTGAGCAGAACTCCTCTGTTCTTGACTTAATCTCTCTTTAATTCTCATAAACTCACATGGTATCAGAGCATTAAAGCTCTTGAGACCTTATTCTCTCAATTCTCACTTAGTTCTTCCGCAATATACTCTGTTCCTTCTTGTTCTTCTAGTTCCTTCTTCACTCTATTTCGAAATTCTACTCTGTTTTCCAGTTCCTAATCTGGTTCTTTTCAAATAACTCCTGTTTTCCTCTATTATCCTTCACTTTCTTCTCTGTTCTATTTCAAAAATCTTGTTACTTCTTGCTGGATCTTGTTTCAGTTCAAAAATCTTGATTCACCCTTTTATCCACTGGACAAAAGCACTTCAAGATGGAGAATGCTAAACTAGTGGTAATACCAGTGACTCTAACTGGGGTAAACTATCTGCTGTGGTCAAGGTTGGCCAAGACAACTCTTGAAGGAAGGGGCTTATGGGAACATGTTTCCAGTGGAGAAGCTCCAACAAAAATCATCAAAGATAAAGATGGTGGGGAGATGGTGGTTGCTGTCGACAACAAATGGGGTCAGGAGGACCTCATGGTGCTGTCAATCATTCAAAACAGCCTGGAACCATCTATCATGACAGCTTACTCATACTGTGAGAGCTCAAAAGAATTGTGGGATACACTACAAAAGGTGTATGGCAACATTTCAAATCTAAGTCGAGTTTTTGAAGTCAAGAGGGCTATCAACTCACTGCACCAGGAAAACATGGACTTCAACCAACACTTTGGCAAGTTCAGAGCATTGTGGGCTGAGTTGGAAATGTTGAGACCACCTACTGTGGATGCTACTGTCCTGAATGATAGGCGAGAGCAAGACAAGGTGTTTTCCCTGTTGCTGACCCTAAATCCAGGCTATAATGATCTGATCAAACACATGTTAAGAGCAGAGAAGCTGCCTTCTCTGGAGGAGGTGTGTGCTCAAATCCAGAAGGAGCAAGGCTCAGTGGGGCTCTTTGGAGGCAAAGGGGAACTTGTATTGGTGAACCAGGATAAAGGTGTTGCAAACAAAGGCGCCTACAAGCATGAAGACAAGAAGATATGGGTCTGTGATCACTGCAAGAAGAAAGGCCATGGAAAAGACAAGTGCTGGATTCTCCATTCTCATCTCAAACCTCAGAAGTTCAGGACTCCCTACAATGATGCAAGAGCCAATTTCTCTGGTGATATGGGTGAACAAACTGATCCAGGGACCATGCGCTCTAGAAATTCAGCTGGTGAAGGAAAGGCTTTGGCATCCAGTAGCTGTTCAACCTTGAGGAACACTCAAGATGAATCCATCAAGCGATCTGACATTGAGGCTCTCATCAAACTCCTCAAGGACAATTCTGGTAACACACTTGGTACTTCTTTACATGCTTCAACTAGTGGTATCTCCATGAATGCTCTAACTGGTTCTGAATTGTCAAAACCATTAGTTATAGATTCAGGAGCTAGCCACCACATGATTAGTGATCTGAACTTGATTAAGAACATCGTTCCTGCCTTAGGAAATGTCATGATTGCTAATGGAGAAAAAGTACCAATTAAAGAAATAGGTGATCTTAGGTTGTTTAATAAGGATTCTAAAGCCTTTTATATGCCTAGCTTCACCTCTAATCTGTTATCAGTTAAAAAGGCCACCAATGACTTGAATTGCAGTGTTACCTTCACCCCTAATGATGTCTACTTTCAGGATATTGAAACTAGTAGGTTGCTTGGCCAAGGTGTGACCAAGGGAGACTTGTACTTGCTTGAAGACACCAAGCATTCAGCAGATTTATCTTGTGCTTTAAATTCAAGTTTTAATTTCCCTAAAGATGTAATGTGGCATGCTAGATTAGGACATCCTCATTCTCGTGCGTTGAACATCATGTTGCCTAGTATTTCATTTCAAAAAGATTGTGAAGCTTGTATCTTAGGAAAGCATTGCAAAACTGTGTTTCCTAAATCTAGTACAATCTATGAAAGTTGCTTTGATTTAATTCACTCTGACGTGTGGACTGCTCCATGTGCATCTAGAGAACATCATAAGTATTTTGTGACATTCATAGATGAGAAATCAAAGTATACATGGATCACTCTGCTGCAATCAAAAGATAGGGTGTTAGATGCATTCATAAATTTTCAAACTTATGTCTCTAACCATTACAATGCCAAGATAAAGATTTTTAGATCAGATAATGGAGGAGAATACACCAGCAGTGCATTCAAGCAACAGTTAGCAAAACATGGGGTGATCCATCAAACCAGCTGTCCATATACTCCACAACAAAATGGTGTGGCAGAGAGAAAAAATAGACATCTTATGGAGGTAGCCAGAAGCATGATGTTCCATACCAATGTACCTAAGAGATTTTGGGGAGATGCTGTGATGACAGCTTGCTACTTGATCAATAAAATCCCTACCAAGGTTCTGCAAGACCAGTCTCCACATGAGGTATTAAACAAACATCGACCATCTATAGATCACCTTCGGGTATTTGGTTGCTTGTGCTTTGTCTTAACTCCAGGGGAACAAAGGAACAAGCTTGAACCAAAGAGTAGCAGAGCCATGTTCATTGGCTACTCACCTCACCAAAAGGGATACAAGTGTTATTCACCAGAAACCAGGAGGGTTTTAATCTCTAGAGATGTGAGGTTTGTTGAGTCCAGAGGTTTCTATGATGAAAAGAGTTGGGATGAGGTGAAAGACCTATCACAATCAGCCTCAGATAGGGCTGAGAATTTGAGGAGGGTCATGGAATGTCTAGGCGTCAGTATACCAAAAGAGAGGGGTGTAGTTGAGGATGGACCAAGACAAGACCATCAACCTCCACCACATGAAGAATCAAATGAGGATTCTGAAAATGAAGCTGTTGAGGTTACTCACCTTGATCCTGAAGGGGGGAACCACAATGAACGACAAGAAGGTTCAGGATCTCATGATCAAGATGAGCAACAACAAGAAGTGTAAGAATATGAAGAATATAGTGAAGAATACAAGAGAGAATGATGAGAATTCGTGACTAGAGAGAGAGAGTATGAAGAGAATGTTGTTTGTATGCAAGAGAGAATAGAGAGAATAGTGAAGGATTCTTTCTCCTTGATTTTGAATGATGGGGTTACAATGGTTTGAGTAGACACCAAGAGGAGCCTACTGCACATACATGAATAAACAATAGAAACAATATAATAAGAGACCCATGCTGATCTAGATCTAATGTTTGGAGTGAGAGGAGCAAAAGGAGACAGCATGTGCTTGGCTAGCATGGGGGATGAGCAAGTTGCTGAGTGGTCCTTGTCTTGCAAGTGAGTGAGTGCTTCTGACCTTGTCTATGCACGTGAAGTAGCTCCCCTTAGGTCTCCTTCACGTGATCTACATCTCCCCATAGTCTTCTTAGTTTATTTCAAATGCCTCTCCTCTTTTCTTTGCTCGCAAGTCACGTTAGGTCACTCCTTTCTTCTTTGCTTGCAAGTCACGTTAGGTCTCTCTTCATTGCTTGATCTCAACACATTATTTATCTTCATTCCAACACTCCCCCTCAAGCTTGATCATAGGAGATCCTTGGACAAGCTTGGAACCTTGAAGAATCTCCCTCATTAAAAACCTTAGCCAGAAAACCCATTTTGGATAAAACCAACTAAGGAAAAGAGTAGAGTTCTTCAAAGCCTAGGGATTGGCCAGTGAGCCTAAGGAACTTCAGGTAACTCATGGTGGAGTCCTTAGGCTCTGGATCGCGGCCTAACTTTTGCTGCAAGTGTGAACTCCACATCTTGCACACACCAGTATCTTGGACTCTTCTTAGACCCTGGTTTTAGTCTCCCCCTCTCTTCTGACTACTCGCCATCTTGAAAGGTAAGGATGGACCGGTTCTTTGCGCCTTGAGTCTCAAGTAAGGTACCATCTTCTTTCTCAGCCTTGGTTGCTTCTTCTTATTGAATAACCACCAAGGAATCCATCTTCACATATCATTGAAGCTTCTTAATACTCCCCCTCAAGCTTGACCATGTGGAACAAGTCAAGCTTAGGAGGATTGCTTCATGACCGCACCAAGCTTCTTGTCTAGACACGCCACTGCCTAAACCAGGATAGCTTCATCTTCATTTTCTGATACATTATCCCACAGGTGCATCAGCTCTTTGGAAAATACACTAAACAATCATTCAAAGCATTTCAAGTAATAATCATATAAACGAATTGAAATGAGAGTTTTATGTGCTTCCCTTTCTTAAGAATGGTGGGGAGTGAACTCCACTTGAATTCCCCACTTGATAAGACGGTACTCGGCTCCTTGAAGCTTTATCAACCAGGTACATGCACACATGCTATGGGCTGATTCATAGCTTCCCAACTGAAGGTAACTGTTCTAACTCCTTGTAGAAGCTGATCCATAGCTTCCCAACTAGAAGGTAACTGTTCTAACTCCACGCCTTGGGCTGATTCATACCATTCCAATCAGCCTGACTCTACACCTGATCTTCTTGTCAAGTAGTCTCTGATGGCCATCTGTTCTAACACCAAGTTGTTGCTGTCCTTGTTGTGGCTTCTTTGAACCGGTTTATGATGTGAGGTGAGGCAATGGACGACTTGGATCTTCAGGATTGCTCATCATTACCCCTCCTCAAGCTTGATCCAGAGAGTATAGATGAAGGACCAAGCTTGGAAGTGAGAAATACTGAGCTTAAAACCAGGAGCGCATCACCCCTACAGCTGCGCTTAAGCCAACCAGTTTCTCCCTTGATCTTTTCTCCATTGTTTTTGGACCACCGGTCTCCTCATGACTTAGGTGATGGCCCTCCTTGTGTGTCTACTGAACCAGGAGCTCAATAGCCAAACGGCCTGCGCTTAATTCAACCGGTTCTACATTATTCCTTGTGCGTCTCTTGAACCAGGAGCTCAACAACCTTCATGGTGTGCGCTTCTTATAACCGGTTCTTTTCTCCATGGTCAGGAATATACATCATGTGTAGGCTCTGGATTTACAGGAATTTACATCATGTGTAGGCTCTGAACAGCATGGGCATCGTCTTCTCCTTTGTCTTGGTTTGATGATGGACAGATGACAACCCTTGTGTACCTGAAACACCACTCAAACTCCAGCAAGAATTAGACCATAAATTAGGATCAGAGCTTGATAACTCACCAAGTCTGATCCAAAATGATTAACGAAATGCAATGGACAGAATCTAAACAATTTATTCAGTTCAAATCCATGCAACCAATTCACTAAATGCTCATGTATGATAACTCATCAGTTATAAGGCATCTAGGCTAATTTTATCACATAAATAACAATAACAGAATGCAATGACAATTTATGACAGTAGCATAGACTAGACAACTCATCTAATCAAGCTACACAACTATGAATGCAACACATGACAAGGAAACTATCCTAGGACTCTAGCAATGCAACAAGACACACAACAGGTTCTAAGCAACTCGCCTAGACCATACAGTACACAAACACATGAGCTAAGACAATAACAAGACACAACAATTCTATAACTCTCCTAGAACAATGCATACACAATGTTTAAGTATCTTGGGACAGAAACTAGGTTCAACAACTCTAGTAACATTGAACTGTCCCTAATATACTAACAACACACTCAACACAACCAGAAACAATTTAAATAATTAAACACGCTCTTATTGAAGTTTAGGAGGCTAACTTACAACCAAGGAACCTGAGCTAGTTCCTTGAACCTCCATGGCTGTGAATCACTTGAATTTGAAGGGCTTGTGGTGTGGATTGACTGTCCAACACCTCTTCTTCTTGATTCTCTCCTTCTGGTCAAGGAGACACTTCAAACCCCTCATGTCCTCTTGCTGGTCGTGGGTGTTGTTGGTCAGAAACACATCTTCAGCATGGCTGGCCAGAGAATGATTAGAACAACTTAGCTTTAATGCTTCTTTAGTGACCTTTCTCCAAGAATGGTCTCTTCCATGGATTATCTTCAGCATTTTGGACCAGATGAGATGGTTTGGCTTCTTCTTTGGACTCCTTACAGCTACTGAATTTGCCATTTCCTTTGAGCTCTCCATCTTAGAGAGTTTGGAGCAGTGGATAATGAGATGTAGCAGAAACTGTTTTGGAGATAGTTTTGAGAATATGATGATTTGCGGAAGTTTGATGATTTGCGGAAGCTACGAAGTTTTCAGGAGCTTGGGAGCTCTGATACCATGTAAGAATATGAAGAATATAGTGAAGAATACAAGAGAGAATGATGAGAATTCGTGACTAGAGAGAGAGAGTATGAAGAGAATGTTGTTTGTATGCAAGAGAGAATAGAGAGAATAGTGAAGGATTCTTTCTCCTTGATTTTGAATGATGGGGTTACAATGGTTTAAGTAGACACCAAGAGGAGCCTACTGCACATACATGAATAAACAATAGAAACAATATAATAAGAGACCCATGCTGATCTAGATCTAATGTTTGGAGTGAGAGGAGCAAAAGGAGACAGCATGTGCTTGGCTAGCATGGGGGATGAGCAAGTTGCTGAGTGGTCCTTGTCTTGCAAGTGAGTGAGTGCTTCTGACCTTGTCTATGCACGTGAAGTAGCTCCCCTTAGGTCTCCTTCACGTGATCTACATCTCCCCATAGTCTTCTTAGTTTATTTCAAATGCCTCTCCTCTTTTCTTTGCTCGCAAGTCACGTTAGGTCACTCCTTTCTTCTTTGCTTGCAAGTCACGTTAGGTCTCTCTTCATTGCTTGATCTCAACACATTATTTATCTTCATTCCAACAAGAAGAAGGGTCAGTAGTGAGTGAGGATCAGCCTATGGATGGTGAGGGAACACTAGCTGAAGAAAGTGTTCAGCCTTTGAGAAGAAGCACAAGGATTAGGCGTTCACCTTCCAATTGGGTCAACACAAGAGTCTACTTTAACTCCCAAGAAGTAGCCCATCCTATTCAAGCTATGTGTTCTCTAGCTCAGTATCCTAAGGAACATGTAGTGTTCATTGGAGAGTTGGACCAAGAATACATCCCAAGGTCTTATGAAGAAGCTATGGAACACAAAGAGTGGAGAGACTCAATTGGGAATGAAACTAATGCCATGATTGTAAATGACACTTGGTATGAAGTGGAACTTCCAAAAGGCAAGAAGGCAGTAACAAGCATGTGGATCTTCACAATCAAATACAATGCTGATGGTACTGTGGAGAGGCGCAAGACAAGGCTTGTTGCAAGAGGATTTACTCAAACTTATGGAGAAGACTACCTGGACACCTTTGCACCAGTAGCTAAGCTTCACACAATAAGGATCATTATCTCCTTGGCAGTCAACTTGGAGTGGGATCTGTGCCAGATGGATGTAAAGAATGCTTTCCTACAAGGAGAGCTTAAAGATGAAGTCTACATGAGACCACCTCCTGGCCTAGAGCACCTTGTCAAGCCTGGAAATGTCCTTAGACTGAAGAAAGCCATCTATGGGTTGAAGCAATCGCCAAGGGCCTGGTATCACAAACTCAGTACCACCCTCAATGGAAAAGGATTTGTGAAATCTGAAGCTGATCACACACTCTTCACCCTCACCAGCCCACAAGGAATTGTGGTGATACTAGTGTATGTGGATGATATCATCATCACTGGAAGTGACAAGGAAGGTATTATCTTAACTAAAACCTTTCTTAAATCATTATTTGATATCAAAGACTTGGGTGAGTTAAAGTACTTTCTAGGGATAGAGATATGCCGATCTAAAGAGGGGCTGTTCCTATCCCAAAGGAAGTACACACTTGATTTGTTGAGTGAGGCAGGTGATCTAGGTGGAAGAGCTGCTAAGACACCACTAGAAGATGGATACAAGGTCTTGCGTGAGGGGGAGATTGATGATAAGCCATATGGAAATGTCAAGCAATATAGGAGAATGGTTGGGAAGCTCATCTATCTTACCATCACCAGACCAGATGTGTGCTTTGCTGTGAATCAAGTCAGCCAATATATGCAAGCGCCCAAGATACATCACTGGAACATGGTGGAAAGGATCTTGAGATACCTAAGAGAAGCACCAGGACAAGGAGTATGGTTGGGATGTAACAAGAGCACGAAAATTGTTAGGTATTGTGATGCAGATTGGGCTGGAGATAGAGTAGACAGGAGGTCTACAACAGGCTATTGCACCTTCATTGGAGGCAACTTGGTCACTTGGAAGAGCAAGAAACAGAAGATAGTATCATGCTCAAGTGCTGAAGCAGAATATAGAGCAATGAGGAAGCTCACTAGTGAGCTCATTTGGATCAGAAACCTGCTAAGGGACTTGGGTATAGAAACTAAAACTCCCATCACCATGCACTGTGACAACCAAGCAGCAATTCACATTGCTTCCAACAGTGTGTTCCATGAGAGGACTAAACACATTGAGGTGGATTGCCATAAGGTCAGACAAGCTGTGGAGCAGCAAATCATCTTGCCATGTTACACTAGAAGTGAAGATCAGTTGGCAGACATCTTCACCAAGGCAGCAAGCTCTAAGGTCTGTGAGTCCATACATTCCAAACTTGGACTCATAGAACTCCCATCTCACTGATCCTCTTAGCCATGAGGTATTCTACTCTTTTTCCTTGGCTTGGTTTTTATCCCATGTGGTTTTTTCCAAGCTAAGGTTTTAATGAGGGAATGCTTCATGGTTTCCAAGCTTGACCAGTCCCTATGGTCAAGCTTGAGGGGGAGTGTTGAGATGAAACAATAAAGAACAAGGAGAATGGATGGTTTCATAATAATCAAGTTTGGAGTTGCCTTGAGAAGCAAGGTTGTCCGTACAACCTAAAAGATACCTTCTAGTGCAAGCTATCCATCTGCCTTGTTAAAAGAGACCTAAGAGACTCAAGGAGACTTATTTAAATGGTTTCATGTCGGCAGAAGAGGCAGAGATCCGTTGGAGAAGGTTTGAATCAGAGATCACATGTTTGGTTAAGGCTTAGGACCTGTCATTTTCAGTCTGAACCTACCAGACCTCTCTCCTCTTTGTTTATTCTTTTCCTTGGCGACTTGTGCCCACTTGTGCCCATTGTTTGTCTTTAAATACTCTGTATTAGGTTTCTGAATAAGGTAAGGGAAATAAAAATCAATTCTGGTTCCATAAACTCTCTCTCTCTCTCTCCCTCGAAATTCTCCTCTCTCTCTTGATGTTCTTCATGTTCTTGAGCAGAACTCCTCTGTTCTTGACTTAATCTCTCTTTAATTCTCATAAACTCACACCCTCTTGGAAGACCTTTTGACCAGTGGATAAAGAGATGTAGCAGAAACTGTTTTGGAGACAGTTTTGAGAAGATGATGATTTGCGGAAGCTATGAAGGTTTCAGGAGCTTGGAAGCTCTGATACCATGTGAGAATAGACAGATTCTGGTGTGTGAGTGATGTAGAAACAGAGTGTGGTCGAAATTATAGAGATGAGACTGATGAGAGTAAAGGAGAATCAAGGAGAATGCTGCTGGAGAACTAAGAGATTAAGAGAGTATTGGTGAGTATCTGAGAGAGATTAAGTGAGAGTGAGAATCACAGAGAGTATGGACGAGATTAAGAGAGTAAAGAGTGTGGGTAGAGTGAAGTAACAAGAGAATATTGAAGAGAGAGAGAGAACTCCCCTCTGCCTTAGAGGTATACACATGGGGTGGCTATATAGCCAGATTACAAATTGCAAGAGAATAAATAAATATTAAAGTACAAATCTACTAAACAAATATTATTGTAGGGTTTCTGATGAAGCCAGGAGGATGCAGCCAAGGTGAATCTCGACCAGAAGGAGTAGATAGTGACAGGAGAGAGATGGGCACAGTCTGGTTGAGTGAAAGTGACTGGTCCAAACTGCTTTCTTCTTAGGCAGAACATGTGACTTTTATTCTTAATTAAATCTCCACTTGCCTCAGCTCTCTTCAACGGTCTGATGCTCCATTTAAACTTCAAATATGCTTCAGAATATTAATCTGGACGAGTTCCCACCTTCCTTGCCTTCCAAGTCACTCTAGGTTAAGTTTGGTTACTTGGAAGCCAAGACTGTACGGACTGCCTTGTGTAGCAAGGTTGTACAGACCAAACTCTTTTCAGGTATCTATTCTTCTCTTTGTTTTCTTTATCTCTCAGATCAATGGACCACACTCAGCCATGCTTCTTTCTTCTCCATTCTAATAATGACTTCGTTCACAAGACTGTATGACAGTCTCAACTTGGAGTATCCGGATCACTCCTTCTTCTTCTTGTTTCTTTATTTCTTTGGATCATGAACCAGCTTCTTCTTCTGGTCATTCTCTTCTCTATCTCAACAATTATTCCTCATTAATCTATTCTTTCTGTTCTCTCTCTCTCTCCTTATTCTCTCTCGAAATCTCTCCTCTCTCTCTAGTTCTTCCTGTTCTTCATCTCCTTCACTAAACCAGATACTAAATCCACTTATTCTAACACTCTAGAGGTTTTTTAGCAGCTATACCACCAAGATCTCCAGCTAAAATGTCTTCAAATGGTCGAGAAATAAGTTTCCCTGGTCGGCTCGTCCGTACAGGCCGTACAGTCCGTACGGCCGTACGGTACGGACCACCCTATTTTTACACATCAACCATTTGCTCCCAAATTGCACCCAAGCCTTCTTCCTTCATACTAAACCCCTCCTGAACCTTGTTATAGCTCTGCATAAGCTTCTGGACCCTCCTTAGACCTTGATCAGTCTCTAAGTGGGTTTTGCCCAAGCTTTGCACATTAACCTTTAGTGAGATGGTTTATCACTTCAGGTTAACACTCCCCCTCAAGCTTGACTCTATAGATCCTGAGTCAAGCTTGGAACCCTGAAGTCCCTCCTCATTAAAACCTTACCAAAGAAAACCCTCCTTAGGGATAAAACCTTGGCAAGGAAAGAGTAAGTTCTTTTAAGGCCTAGGGATTGGCCATTGAGCCTTTGTGCCTTAGAACCAGTGTGGTTGGACACAAAGGACTCTGGATCGTGGCCTAAACTCGTGCAGCCAACAACACAAGGCTTGCACACTCATAGAACTTGGCTTCACCTCTTCATAGACCCGGTTTGGTCTCCTCCTCTCAACTGACTTCAAGGCCACCTTAGAGAAGCTAGGAAACGACCATGATCATCTTCTGTGAGGCTCAAGCACTGGTAATGGTACCTGATACATTATCCCAAAGGTGCATCAGTACTTATCAAGATTAGGCAAGGCTCAAATTTTAAACAAAACCAGATATTCTAGCAACTTAGACAATCTTCTAAATGAAGCAAGATATCAATGATGGTTTCAACTAAGGCTCAAGCACTAGAACTTATTCCATTTAACAATCAGAACCAATCTTATTCAAGCATTTTAAGAACCATAGAAATGATGAATGACTTGTAATAGATTGAGTTCAAGTTACTTCCCTTTTTGTTTGGATGAGGAGTGACTGCTCTTTGTCACTTGAATCCCTCACCCTTGGCCGGTTGCAACCTCTTCATGGCAACACCAACTTGATGGAAGGTGTGTGGAGCTTTCAGCTAGAGTTTTCAATCACCTCACCACAGAGGCCGCATTGAACTGAGCTTTATAGACACACAACCAAGGCTGCTCTGAACAGCCTCTTTGCATAGACACGCCACTGCCTAGACCCGGTTTGATGATCCTTTGTTGAAGTCCGTGCACGGCTTGATACTGGACCATGGATCATGTATATTTAGACTCCCCCTCAAGCTTAACTCCGAGACTATGGAAGGAGCTAAGCTTGTGAGATTAGTGTATACAGTTCCATGGTCTTAAGGAACCATCAGTCTTTACAAGACTTGATGTCCTAACCCTTGTGAGTTTTGGCTCTCTTCCTTATACCAGGAACAATTGGTGTTTGAATCACCTTAAGAGCCCACACAAGGTAGTCTTTCATTGTATGATAACCCACTCTACACTTCTTGTAGACTTTGGGACTGACACGTCCATGTGGTATCATACAATGGAATCATCCTCTCATTGCATAATCAATCACACTACACTTCCTGTAGTTTGTAGACTGACCGTCCAGTGATGATATGCAATGGCATTAGATCAGTATCTTGTCACCTTGGTTTGGTTAATCACTGTATCCTGAGTACCTGACATCAGCACAACTCAATGCAAAGATTAGATCATCCCATTGGGACCAAACCAAGATCACACATCCGGTTTGATCACCAATGCCTCAACAAGCTATGATCTTGAAACAAGCTAATCACAAGAACAAGATCAAGCATTTCTCAATCTCTAAAGTGCAATGTATGCTTTCAACAATACACTGACACTTTAGGCTTTTAATTTCATGCAACAATAGATGCAACAACTTAAGCAATACTATATGAATGCAATAGGTTCA
>CAJHQP010010536.1:0-18261 GCA_905132765.1 Moricandia arvensis
AAAAAAAAAGACTAGGATTTAGTCATTTCTAGGTTGCATTTTGCATACATGAGTTCTTATCCGGTATGGGAGTATCCTTGGAGTTCTTGAAGATGGTTGGAGGCTTTTAGAGCTAAAAAGGGAGTCAAAAGGTGATCATGGGACAAGCGGAGACAAAGCTATGTGCCAGAGCGACCTCAGCACGTCGATCCCATCCAGAGAGACCTCCACAGCGAGGTATGAGGGTCGCTCGTCATCGTGTCACTCTCAAGCAGGTGGAAGGCCCTGGAGCGACCTCACCACAGCGATCACACCAGGTCGCTCCCAACTGGAGCGACCTCCAGAGCGACAGCAGCTGGTCCCTCGGCCTTCGAGACGCGAAGTGGAGCACTCGCAGCGACCCCCCTGGAGCGATGTCACCAGGTCGCTGTGTGTCCTTGCTCATACGGATCTCAACTCATTTTAGGGACCTTTTGGTCATTTTGTTAGATGTTTTGACATTTTCTAAACCTAAGTTAAGTACCTCTGTAAGCCGTTTTGGGCGATTATCTTTTGTTCTTGAAGAAATACAGAAAAACCTTTCGGAAAGTTCATCTTCTAAGATCATTGTTTCTTTATTCTATTGTTGGTTCCTTGTTTATTCCATCACTCACATGATTAAGCTTGAATCTAGAATGGGTTTAAGAGGAGTCATGATGATTAGTGAGTAGACCACTTTAGGATTCATGGGTTAGGGAGACTACGGGTGATTAGGTTAGATCTAGGATGTTTTAGTGTAGATTTCTCTTGTTCCTTGCTAGTAGAGTAATTGTAATGCATCTTTTGAGTTGGCCACTCAAGAGTTGATCTTTAGGCATTTCCCACTCATAAAGTGTTCGATGAAATGCCTGAGTCGACTCTCCCAAGCTTTTAACGTTCTTTACCAAGGACACTTGTTGTTAAAGATGTTAAAATGGCCAGTAGACTTATTCTTAATGATTACTTCCATAACATTCAACCGAAGACATTTGATGCTTGAGTTATGTTAGTAAATGAACATCCATCTAGACATAGAGTTTGTTTAGAATTGTGTCTAGGCTTGAGGTTGATAGTTTAATTCATCGCTTGCCATCCTTAGTTCAAACTTTAATCACCCAAGGTCTACTTCCCTTTACCCATGAGTTCTCTTTTATCTTAATTGTCCAAGTCATTTCATTATTCGTATCTAGCGTCTGTTGTTGCAATTCAGTCTTAGTAGTAGTTCAAAAACCCAATCATTCACATGATCGCACTTAGATTAAGCTAGTACTTGCATTCTCGGTGCTTTTATATCCCTCAGAACTGGTTCGACAATCTTTTATACTACAACATTTGCCTTAGGACCCTTGAAAACTCCTAACATCAACTGTAGAGAGAGAGAGAGAAGGGAACCAAAGGTGCAATGACTTGTACCAACAGACTTGCAGAAGGAATCTGGTCCAGTGTATACATGGCCCCAAAGCAAGCAGATAATGTCAGGATTAGTGTTGGAAATCAGCTTCGGTTTCTTCAAACTTTCTAAGCAAGTGTGAGATAGTGACAGGATAATCCACTTTGGTATCTCTAGTAATCTCTGCAAACAACCTTCTAAGAATGGCGCTAAAGTGTGGTTAGTCAATAAAAAATCTTAATCATAGTCCCCTTCTTGACTCAATAAAATATTTTGAAAATCTTATATATATAGTAAATAAAGCTCAAAACAAATTAAATAACAATAACGAACCTCCCCCAAACTTAAATTACACAGTCCCTAGTGTAATTTGTCTTGGATTGGTTATTTAAAAATTCAATCATAAGTAAATAGTTTAAATTGAAAACTCGATACCTCTCTCTTTAAGAGAGTGTTGATCGATGGTAGGCGTGTGGAGTCGATCGATGGTAGGCGTGTGGAGTCGATCGATGGTTGCGATCCAATGTCGACCATGGTGCCTCTATGGTGTCAATCGATGGTGGACTCAAATAGTATACAAAACAAAGTAAAACTCGAAATAAATAGTAGTATAACTAAAAACGAAATAAGCACTTACTAAAAAGTGGGTTGCCTCCCACTCAACACTTGGGTATAGTCTTAAGCTTTATGTTGTGAACTTTCTGACTAGTATGGAGGTGGATTAAGACTTGAAAAAGAAGTGTCTACATCTTCTTTGCTTTTCTGAAACCATATACCAATGAAGCTCATCACTGCCTCACCTCCTCTGGTTTTCTCATTCCTTACAACTCCTCTAGCAACCTCCACCGAATGCATTCTCCTTTGTAGGTTCTCGATACTGCGCTGTAGCATTCTAAGTCTGGCAGTTGTAGTCTCTGATAAATCTTCCAATTTTTGAGAAATATCTTCCTTTATCATGCTCTGAGAAAAAAGCAATCTCATCGAACCTATCTTCCAATTGTATTTCTTCTGTGGTCTTCTGTGTGTTGGCTTTAGTGTCGATCGATGGCTTGATGTTGCCGTCAATAGATGTCAGTCCGTCTGCCCCAGTCGCATGTTGTCTCTGAACAGTATCCAAATCTTGATTCATCTCATATATGCATGTAGTCAAACCGGTGAAGCAGTTGTCTATAGGATAGTAGACATCATCCAGCCTCTTGTAGAAATCATCCAGTGACATCTCTTGAGCTTTTTCGATCGCATGCACAATGTCATCAATCTCTTCTCTGTTGTATGTCCTTTGATTTTTCATAGACATATTGATCTTTGCTGGATGTTATGGTAAACATATGTAGCTCTGCTCAAACATTTTAACTCTCTCTAGAACTGCTCTGATGTCTTCAACTGCACATTCACTACTCTTTCGTCTGTAGCTCGTGCATTACCATACTCATCTCAGTAGATGTCATACTCATCTTTCTTTTCCCAATGGAAAAGTATGTTGCCCTCAGTATCAAAAGCTCTCATACCTCGCTCGAAACGCCAGTCGATCAATGATGGTTTGTTCCAATCGATCGATTGTGGAGAATTGTAGGCATTGTAAGGACGAAGTTTGTGTACCTCCGGAAAGGTTCTGTCGATCGATGCTCGACGGATGCTGTCGATCGATGGCTGCTTGAAAGTGTATGGAATACTACAGATGTCTCGTTCTTCTGCTCCTCAATGTTGATCGACGCTGTATGATGTGCGTCGATCGATGGCTGCTGCTGCTGTCCAAATATATTACCCGATCCATTAGCCATCATAAGGGCATCTGCTACATCCTCCTTAGATAAATGTAGGATTCTCCCATGAAGAGATCGTTCACGTCCCTCTGGGTCTCTGAAAATTTCGAACTCATCCGGTCTAAGATTACCAATATATGTATCTTCTTCTCGAAGTTCGTGTTCGGGTTCGCGTCAGATGTTGTTCGATGGCCATGAGATGTCGTCGATCAATGCTCAATTATCCACTGTCGCTTTCATCACCCAGCCAGTGTCTTCTGCTTCTAGGCCATGATATTCAGTCAGCTCTTCCTCTCTGTAATCTTCACCGTCTCCTTCGTAAGCTTCACCGTATCCTCAGTATGTCGGATGTGTATCGATCGATGGTGTATGGTGACTGTCGATCGATGCTTGATTACCAGATTGTTACCCGAAAAGGTTTCCAGCTCCATTAGCCATGGCAAGTATATCCGCTACATCTTCCCTCGTGACATTTAGTAGTCTGCCATCCATAGCTCTTGAGTGACCGTCTGGAACTCTCATGATACTGAACTCTTCTGGCTGTAGATAACCATATTCCTTCTCGCGATCTGCAGCTGAATCTAGTTTGAATTCTGCTTCTTGATCAGTATCGATCGATGGCGTAAGGTGACCGTTGATCGATGACGATTTCCCCAGTCGGTGGAAAATGTTATAAACACCAGCCTCTTCAATAGAAATACCACGGTACTCATTATCTCTTATTTTCTGTAATCTTTGTCGTACTCAAGGTAGAATGGGTTGTAACCACCATCTACGTGGCAGTTTTTACTCGGTTCTGGAGTAGGGTCGTCGATCTATAGCGAAGGGTGGGTGTCGGCCGATTGCTGAACTAAAAACGCGTCGATAGATTGTCTGGGCTGGGTATCGATCGATGCTCCATCTTTCGACTCTTCATTAAACTCATAATCGCAGAAGCATGTGGCCACAAGCTCTGCATCATCACACAATTGAATCAGAGTAGCCTTGCTCTTATTCTTGACAGTTTCAAAGAAAATATTTTGATCAATTAGAGATAGATACAACCTGTTTCATTTCATATCGCATATAGCTCCCACGCAAGCCATGAATGCTCTTCCAAGTAGTAGTGAAGAGTTCCAATCTATCGTGATGTCCATCACGTGGAAGTCTACTAGAACTAGGGTGTTGTTAATCTCTACTGGAACATATTTTACCACCCCTCCTGAGTTCACTTTTGAGCAGTCTACAAATGTGAAAGAATCATTGGAGGGTTCCATTTTCAGGTTCAGCTCCTCTGCCCTAGTTTTTGGCATAATGCTCACTAAAGATCCGATATCACAAAGGGCATTGGGGTATTCATTCCCCTTGTTGAAGCATGGAACCACAAATTTCCCATGATCACTTTTCTTCTTCAGATAAGTCCTATGTTTCATATTTTCTCTGAGATGATTGAACACGATCTCTATATCATCGTCTGTCTCCTTTGTTTCCCTGAAAAACATCCACAACCTGTGAGTATAATAAGCTACGTCAAAAGGAGTATCTAAAGGAATTTTGAAAACTTTTTTGGTAAAGCTATCCATCTCCTTTTCATTGGCTTCTCTGCGTTGATGTTTGGGGATATTTTGCTTCCTCTTGGAATGTCCCTCATCTTCTCTACCAAGATCCATAGCTTCAAACGTGTTAGTGTTCTGTTCTGAAACTATTATGGTTGGACGCACAATCAAATTCGCAGTGATGCTTGGCAGTCGAACTGGCTTTCTCATGTGTTGATCGATGTTCAGGTCACATTGTTGATCGATACTTCTATCTCTTTGTCGGTCGATTGTCTCGTGTCGGCGTCGATCGACGTTTGTCGATTCACACAAAGCTACTGATGCTGCAGAAATCGTTGTCGATCGATGCTCATCGCTTGGTGTCGATCGACACCAATGCGAACTGCCTAATGACATGGAACTTTTCACATGAAAATCTCCTTCTTAGAGGTTTTCCCTCTTAACTTCCTGCCAAAATCATCATCAATCAATGCATTGACCTGGTGCTTCTGTCCAGCCTTCATTTTCTCCTTGGTCAGACTCTCATGGCTCCTAATGGTTTCACTTGTTTGCAGAACTTGATTCTCCAGCTTCTTCACATGGGTGTTGAGATTTTTGAACCTGGTGTTGAGGTTGAGGTACAGCCCATATATCTTTCCATTGAAATCCACAGTTATCTTCTGTTGTCCCTCTAAAACTATGTCAATCATTGCTTCGATCTTGCTTTCTTGAGTTTCTTAAGAAGGATTCTGGTAGTAAGAAGATACATAAGTTATGTTGTTGTTGAAGGGTTTTCACTGTGAACCCTGATTAAAGCTACTCTTTGACCATTCCCATAGGAATTCTTGTTGAAACATGGATTCCCTTGTCTCTGAAAACCATTCCCATCAATATAGTTCACATCCTCTTCTCCAATATCATCATCGCTAGATTCTATTGCTTCTACTTCTGCAAAAGTGACCTTCTTCCTGAAGAATTTCTGAACACTTTCCAGTTTTGCCTTGACCTCTTCAATCTGATCCTTGCTCAAAGGTGAAGTTGATTTCTTCCTTTCAAAGTTTGTGTTCTTGATGTTGCTGTTGGATTCCAGATTCTCAATCAACCTTGTAGCTTCTTTAGGATTCCTAGTGCTGAAATTTCCCTCACTAGTTGTGTCCAAAGCCATCGGATACTGTAATATAATACCTCTAAAGAAAATGCTGAGAAGTTGCACTTTCGGGCCGACGCTGATGACTTAATGCGGATAAATCTCGAGTAGTGTCGAAAAAGCCTCCCAGGAAGTCGATCATGTTCGGATGATTAACTGCACGATAAAAACAAACGGTTAAAACCACAAGAAAAAACACACATTCGAAAGGAGTAATCTACCAATACACCAATTCCAAATGACTCTGAAGTCATCTCTCGGCGGCTCCTCAAATGCATGCTTGTCGGACTTGATGTAAAAGTAGAAACGCTGCCAGTTAGGCATCTTGTTCGGATGACCAGTAATTATGTTGTAGTTAGGTGTCATCTTCACCAAGTAAACACCCTCTGACAGAGGTTTTATGAAGCACAACTCCTCAAAATGCTATACGTTCAACGATACGTCAATTTCAGGCGCCATCACCATCAGCACGATGGAAATAAGGAATGAGCCCTGACTAATTGTAACATCACGACGAAAAACGTATGATGTAATCAATCGGGGGATAGGAAACCAGAGTTTTGTGTCATCGTGGAAGTACGACTAGTACACACACTGATATCCTACAGGCGGCAACCAAGGCCTCTGATCCTCCGTTGGGATGAGGAAGGTAACACCCACGGCATGGCACTTCCTTATCAAATTCATTACGCTTCCTGCAGTTGACTGAGTCCCCCTCACATTTCCCCAAGACTGCCCTTCCACGTTTGTCGGCGCAGCAACCCAGGAGGCATTTCTGGGAATTTTCTGAAAATCCCACCCAGATAATAGCATGTTGGGCAAAAATTAGGGTGAACCGTCCAATCACATGTGTCCTCGGGCGAATCCGACGAGGCATTCCCATCGTCCTCGCTCCTTAACAGCCGCTCCGCATCATCGACAAGGATTCGCTGCGACAAATACAGGCTTGTCGTATCCATCCTTGCGTCTTCATTGATTAAAATGAAATGATCGAGGGTTTCCTCGCTAGCCGCCGCGTCCCTGACAAGACTTGACGTAGTGGCGATCGCCTTTCCTTTTTCCTTTTGAGACAAATTCTTTGGCTGCATTATCGACAAAACAAGTAAAATATACGAAAATATTCCTATAGATAGAAGTAGAGAGAAGAGAGAGTGATGAGGCCATCCAATCAGTACCTGAACCAGAGGCCAACCAGTTGCACCATTCAGCCAACCCAAGGACCAACCAAGACATGTGTTCAGTCAAAACGGTATATCTCACCAACAAGAAGGCCTTTTGCAATGAAACAATGTTCATGCATAATACACTCAACAAGTAGTCAACCACAATTGGAATCATACCAAAATCTATCTGGAGTAGGAAGATATTAATTTTACAAACCGAAGGTTTCCCAGCATGTCCATCTGCAAATATCCGACTTTAGAAGATGATTCAAGCCCAATGTAAAATTGAAATGAACCAAAACAATCAGAGAATTCAATATGGGTTTCTTATCTTTCCAAAAATATCAGAATGAGGAAAAATGGCCACGGATATTAGAATATGTGATCATTTTCCCAAAACGGGCCAAACCGAGCAGATTATGGAAAGATTTGGCAATCTTTCGGTTTAGTCATTTCCAAGCCAATCAATTCCGACCAGAAGCAAATCTACCTAAATCCGGACGTCCAGAAGACCAATCTAATCATCCAGGACGTGATTCCTTAATTTTTCAGTGGACCAGCAAGCATAGGATCAGGAGGATCTATTGTTAATTATTTAAAGTTTAAATTTCTGCATTTTTGTGTTCATAAGAAAAGAAAAATAAAGAAGAAGGAGTTTAGTGGTTTTGATACACAAAATTTTTTGTTGCATATCAGTATATTTTTTTGCATTCATTGCCCGAGCTCCCATTGCCATATTTTTTTTCATTAAGTCATTTCCTTATTTAGGTTGCATTTCAAGAAACAACATAAGAAAAGGGAAATAAAAATCATTTAGACCCTAGTTTTAATTCTTTGCTTCATTTTTTTCGTGCATACCATATCTTAGTCCATTTGTGCATTTAAAAAAAAGGTTAAAAGAATCACATTTTAGACTTTGCATTCCATCTTTGCATATTTTCGGTTTATGTACTTTCATTCCGAGAGAAAACAAAATCAAAAAATATTATTGTCCTTGCATTTGTTTCTTAGTTTTATTGCTCATTATTTCTTGTATAATTACAGTTCAATCTAGTATATTTCGTGCATCCCATTTTTGCATTCAAAAAGAAAATAAAAATATTTCTACATCATAGTTTTAGAAAAGTCGGTCCAAAGCATTTTAATATTCTGTTTGCATAAAATTCGACCACTGCCTTAAAAAAAGAACATAACTAATTTGTGTGTGCCTCATCTAAGGTACAATGGATGAGGAAGGTGATCCTTGGGAAGAAGACCAATCCATGCTTGATGAAGAGAGTGGTTATGGAGATGATCAATGGTCCGAAAGTTGTTCCAGCACAGATTTTGAAGCTGATCCTTATGAAGAGTACCCTGAACCAGTACAACCAGACCCTTACCACGGTCGCAATCACTCCACTGACTGGTCAAGAAAAGAAGCTGACCCAGAAGAAGATTATGAGAGTGATTCGTGGCAAGAAGAGGCTGGAGCCAAAAACAGTCTAGAAGAGACTGAAAAATGGGCTGATGAACCGGATGAAGAAACTCAGTTCCAACCTGGCGACCAAGAGGATTTATGGGAGGATCAAACCTCTCCTGACACTGACCAAGACATAGAAGAAAGGCCATGGTGTGAAGACCCCTTTTCTGGTCTTGAGGAAAGACAAACACTGTCCATGAAACCATACCAAGAGTTAGGTTCATGGTGTGAGGAAACTGATTCTCAAATCAGTGATGGTGAACCCATGAGTCTGAGATCCAGGGAGGTTATCTAGGCATGGTTGAAGAGGAGGAAACCTTAAGTGAGACTGGAAGACATGATAAAGTGCCTGAACTTCATTCCCTATACTTTTCAGGTTATGGCCAAAGAAATGAAGCCTAACTAAGGTGAGAAGACTGAATGGAAACCTTGTTCCAGAGTCACCACGTCCAAGAAGAGGGAAGGGTATCATATGCCACTAAGACACTCACTGGACCTGCTCTTGAATAGTGGGCAAAAGAGCAGTATACTCAATGGTACTACGATGAACCATATCATACTTGGGAGAGTTTTAAATTAGAGATGCTTGAGGAGTTTGTGAAGATCCAGATCAGGAACATCAGTCCCAGATGTTAGCTGCTCACGCAGACTATGCTAGCACCTCAACCAAAATCTCTAGGTCTGGAAGCAAGCAAGAAAATCACCCTCACAGCCCACAAAGGACAAAACCAGTTGTCAAGAAGAAGGTTTTCAAAAATCAAGAAGGTTCACAGCCAAGTTCACTCTAGTTCATAAAGGATCACGAAAAATTTCCATATTCAAATGGAAATTTACAGCATGAGAGAAATAGGGATGAACTGGTTCATAAGAAAGGAGGACCAGAAGCTGAAGATGAAGCTAAATCACCAAGCTTGCAAGTCCCACCAGCATCACCAAATCAAGGTAAATCCTCTAAGTCTAAAAATGTTATAATTCAGAGATGCTATAGATGTCATAAGAGAGGACAATTTGCTGTGAATTGTCCATCTAGAAAGTTATTAGGCAGTACATCACTTGACTTGAAAACAAAACCAACCAAAAGAAGTTATAGTCTTGTTTCTTTAGAGATTTCAAATTCTGGATTTATGCACTTGTCCTTGCCAAAAGGTTTTGATCCAGGAACAAGACAAGATGATGGACAACCAACCCATGGTGAATGTTTTAATGGGAACCAGGGACAACACCTGACTTGTCCACAAAACATTAAAGGTGCAAGTATCATCAAGAGTAAACAAGCTACCAAAGAGCAAACCATTCTTCAACTAGCTGCAACAATTTGGGTAAATCTGAAATTTACTTTTGCGATTTATAAGTTTACAAACCCAGATATCATTCACTTGTTTCATGCCAAAAGTCTTGAATTTATTTCAGGAACAGAAGCTAAGCACAACATGGAAGTTCCACACAATGAGATCACAAGGTGTTTACATGAGAAAAGGAGACAAGAAGTTGTCATCAGCAACATCTTGATTCCAGATGGCCCAGAAGATAAAACACCACCACCAGAGTTCCAGGACAAAACAGAGGAGTAATAATGTCATTCCTACTCAAAGGAGAACCACCAGATGTTCCAACAAAGATCAAACCGATCAAATACCAAGGTAAAGCCCTAGAATCTCAAAGGAGGATGAAACCTGACTTGCTCTATCTTGGTGTGGGTTATCCAGTTTTGAGGTCGAAACCTTTTCAAGGGAGAGGGTATGATGAGTCCATCCAATCAGTAGCTGAACCAGAGGCCAACCAGTTTCACCATTCAGCCAACCAAAGGACCAACCAAGACATGTGTTCGGTTAAAATGACATATCTCACCAACAAGGACTTTAACCATGAAACCAATTTTCATGTATACTACACTCAACAAGTAGTCAACCACAATTGGAATAATACCAAAATCTATCTGGAGCAGGAAGATATTGATTTTACAAACCGGAGGTTTCCCAGCCCATCCATCTGCGAATACCCGACTTTAGAAGACGATTCAAGCCCAATGGAGAATCGGCATGAACCAAAACAACTCAGAGAATTCAAGATGGGTTTCTTAGATTTCTAACAAGCCCAGAATGAGGAGAAATGGTCAGGAATATTAGAAGATGTGATCATTTTCCCAAAACTGGCCAAACAGAGCATATTATGAAAAGATTTGGCAATCTTTCAGTTTAGACATTTCCAAGCCAATCAATTCTGACCAGAAGAAAATCTACCTAAACCAGGACACCCATTAGACCAATCTAACCATCCAGGACGTGATTCCTTAATTTTTCAGTGGACCAGAAAGCATAGGATCAAGAAGATCTATTCTTGCCCCCAAGTTACCATATATGAAGATTCTTGCATTTAAATTACAACAGCTCTTTCTCCATCCTTCTACCCACAAGTTCAGCACCTTCCAGATAATAAAGAAGGTTCCCAAGAAGCTCAGTTATCCCTCAAAACCGTCCAGATTCAAGATTATTCAAGCACCCCTTTTCAAGCCAAAATCAGCAAAATAACTCCAACGGCTAGTTTTGATTTGTTTCCTTTGTTTTCTTGTATGAACGTTTAGAACCTTGTATCTGAGCATTATGTAAGCTCATTGCCATCCATTGTAAAGAGAAAATTTTCAATCCTTAAGAAATAATATTCAGTTTATCTTTTATCAAAGAGTTTCTTTGCAGAAAAAGTTGTTCTTTAGATTCTAAGTTGTGAGAAGCATTAGGAGTCTATAAAGCTCGTGGTTTTCTTAGGTTTTTGTGTGTTTCAAGAGTCCAGAAAAGCACTGATTGAGAGAGTCAATAAAAAACCACGGATTGAGAGAGTCCATCAACTATCCAGCATCATCCGCCATCTACCATCTTCCATCCTCAATCTTCCATCCATCCATCATTCATCCCATCCTTTATCTTTTGGTTTATGTTCTGATTTTCATTTCATAACTCATTGTTTCTCTTTTGCTTTCATGTAAGATTGGACAGAAAGGAACAGCAAGTCGCCCATCTTCACCATCCATCCATCTGATCTTAACCTTTACCGATAAGATCACACCATCGCTCATCCAACCCATCGACCCTGCTTCCGAGGATGTATTATAGAGGAACTACCTGAGCACGCATTGAAGAATGAAGATAATGAGCGAATGCCCCCTATTTATAGAGAAAGGAGACTCACGTCCCCTCGAGGCACCATCATGAGGTCTTAAATGGCCTAAATAGGCCTCAGAACCCTTCAGTTGCCCACCTTCTCTCGCGACTGTTCAGCTTTCCGGCCTAAATGGGCTTTATGACATTTCCCTTGCCCACCTTCTCTCGCGATGGTTCCGCTTCTTGATCCAGACGACACGAACCAAATAACTGGTTTTAAGTTCAACCAGTTTTACTTGGAGGAGATCTGATCGCCTCATTTTGCACGGCAACAAAACGCCATAGACTTAAAGCTTTCGAGAAAGAAGATCGAAGGGAGCATCGGAGCCAGCGATAATCCGTCCTCTCACGCCAAACCACCTATTTCTGAACCAGGTCCATAAATTCACTAAGATTGGCTACACCATTCATAAGTGAACTGGAGGAAGGGCTTACTGTATGAGGTGGATTTCATCCCCTAAAAGGCCCATAAGATAGCTGGCTTGGCCCATAAGATAGCTGGCTTGACCCATCGAACTTCAAGAGACCGGCTCCGTCCGCACCTAAAAGTATTAGGATCGGCTCCATACCGTTTTAGTTTAATGGGAGTCATTTCCCGATCGACTAACCGAGACGACTAAAGTACTCGGCTTGTGACGCAATTCATCGGCATGTACGCTCGGCTCGACGAGTAAGGCCCAACAAAACAAACCGACCTAGGGTACCAGAGGTCTGAGCTAATATATAAAGGAGGGAAGAAACAAGGAGAAGGGGGACACAACAAATACTTGACAGCTAAACTTAGGGTTTTCATCTCTTTGCATTCTTACCGACTCCGATCAGCTCCTTAAGCACCGACCACCTTCTTACTGTTTATTTTCTTATTTGCAAACCGACAAACGTCTAGCGACCTAATGAAATGTCTTCGAAATAACTCACCGACGAATTTTGTCTCCGTTATTGGAATCCGACCAAACTCAGTTCAAACACAAATCATGAACTCCATGTGATCTCCTTAACGATTGTGTCGCGTTTATTTTGGATTTTAATTTGTATTTTTAAGTCTCATTTTTTGGTGTTTATTTTTATTGTTGAACTCTGGATACTCTTTCAACTTAGGTTGTAATACTTTGGGTTCAGGTTTATTTTATAAGAATCTATGTAATTAACTGGGGTAACTTTATTCAGGTTTTTCTATATCTCCTGGTTTTGCCATGCCCACTCTAAACAGTTTAAAATTTTCTAGCCAAAGAGAAATTAGAATACTATACTAAGGTTATTAAAATAATCTCAGAAATCAGTTTCTGCAAGCAAATACATACTAATTCAAGAGAGGTACCGTACCAACCCATATTAGGCCTGCAAATAACGCGCATGAGTATTATTCGTTTATCTACAAACTCTTTTCCTACATCATCCAGAATCCCGAGATGCGTCCAACATGACCAGGTACTCATTTATAGCTTCGACCTCCTTGTCAAGATTGATATCATAAGCCGACAAAGCGTCAACCTTTGCAATCTCATCAGCTATATCTTCTTCTATCTCAAGGTCCCGCTCTTCCTCCTCACCACTGGTTGCAATCTCATCTGCTGTATCATCTTCCATCTCAGAGTCCTCCGTCTCGAAAACAATTTCATTGTTGGTGCTGCTCGTTGCACCGCCATTTGCTGTAAAAGCAGAACCTGGAACAGAGGCGATTCCCGAGTTTTGTGCTGATAAAGATAGTAGCCTTTGGATTATATCTTCTCGTTTGCCACCAAACTCCAAAGCAGACGTTACTGCAGTGCCAAAGTAGACATGTAATGAGATATATTCAATTCTTGACGTTGACAATATAAGAGAACTGATCGAGATGGGAAAAGTACCTTGTCCTCGTTCAAAGCCCATTGAAACAAGTTCGTCGACTTTTATGCCTGCTTGTTGTTCTTGACGTTTTCTTTTCCTCGATTCAATGTAAACCTGTATAATCGAATTTACTTCTGGGCTTGTAAGTGCATCAAGGGCTTTCTGAAAATCGTTCTCATGTCTCCGGAGGGACTCAGCAGCAAGATCCCTTGCATATCTGCAAAGGTGAGCGTTTCAAAAAAGGCATTGAGAAAACACCAAAGCCAATAGTTAGTTCCAAAGCTAACCGCTCCTATCAGTATAAAGGGGCCTTAAGGGCGTTCTAATAGTGATTTTTATCCACTCTTGCGCAGATATTTTTTGAATTATAATTGAATAGAGATGCCACTGTTTGGATCGTCGTATTTAGCAAGATTGAAATTGTTAGGGTCCAAATAGGCATTTTTCCCACATTGTTTACCCTTTTTGGAACTATTCTTCAATCCCTTTAAAAATAACATTTTAACTTATTACTTCGAAAAACTATAAAGTAGCTGTATAAAACGGTTGATCTATTTACAATGCATTTCTTACCCGATCAAGACGAGCCTGTCAAGCATCTGCATATCAACAGCTTTCTTCATGGGTGTTACTCCATACGTCTTCTGCTCACTGAAATATCAGCTCTAGTTTCATTATTTGGAGGATTAAGTTAATTTAGTTAAAGATCACATAACTAGTATAATTCTGGTTATAAAACAGACAGTATCTCCTTTTGTCTCTGGAAATCGTCCTTGTGCTTTTGAGCTCTTTTGGCCCTCTCTTCAATGAGGAAATCAACAGAAGTCGCGATATCCTTATTATTCAGTCGCAAAGCTCTCTTAGCATCCTTCTCCTTGAAGCCCATACTCATAATTAAGGACAGAGTTTCATCGGGTATTTGTAGCTGCATCACAATCCACACAACAACATTAACTCTGTAACAATTGAATATATCAGTAAGAATGGACTTAGTACAGTACACAACCCACTGACCTGCAACAATTTGGCATGGGCGGACTTCAGAGCACTTAAGGATTTATCATTTTGACCGGAGTGATATGCTACCACACCTTCGAGTAACTCCAGTCTTACATATCTAGACAAGCAGAAAAACAAAATCATTATTAAACAGGAAAAAAACCTTTTGTCTTTACAAAAGATGACATATATAATGAAACAGAACTCACAGTGCTAATTCTGGACATTGACCAGCTTGAAGGAGTCTCACACGAGAGAGGTCCTTCCCATGAGCACGCTCGAGCCCTTTCCTTGCTTTCTCTAGTCGAAAGCCAGCATCTGATAAGCATTTGAGGTCCCGGAGCAAGAAATAGCACCAAACAATGTCGATTTCCATTATAGGGATGTTGTCAACAAGCTGTAAAAGATAGGATAGATACAAATGAGTTGATCCATTAGGGGAATATAACAATGAGTTTAAGTAAGGACAAAACCAATAACACACACTGAAGAAATTCAGAAAGTACAATAAGGATATTAATTCAGAGGATAGAGAAAAGACCTCGAGAATATTGGGGTCACAGAGCAAGAAAGATTCCTGCGAATCACAAAAACAAATCAAGAACGAGATAAAAGGTAGTTGCAGCAAAGATACAAAAAAAAATGATTGCCAGAAACAACTTGCAACTTACCTCTGCCATGGCAAGAACTTCTAGTGCATCAGCATACATTTCAATTTCTATTAGACTTTTTCCCTTAGTATGTAACATAAGACCCATCATTGCGGCACTGTGGAGCAAAAACGGATTTCATTAGCATGAGAGTTACGAGTTGCAACCGTATTGAGAAATACCTTTGATCAGTCTCTGTTCCAAACTTGACTTGATGACCTCCCTGATCTTCCAGCTCTATGTTATAGTCTTCGATAGGCAAAGAACCATCAGCGTGCCTCTTGGACAACGCTGTAGCTGCAGCTCTGCATGATTAACATAAACAGACACCAATCATGGTCAGATTTTTTGAAAACCCTACAATAATTCTACCCAATCACAAAACAAATAATCATATACGATCATGAAACACAATCCATACGATCAGAACTCGCAAATTTAACTTACTTAACACGGGAGAGACGTCTTGACCTTTCTTCCTCAGCCATGATCGACTTGCCTTCTTCTGGTGCTGCACCTCGACTAGAGAGGATTTTCGAATTTTCCTTAATACCCAACTGGGCAAGCGTCTTACTATCATCGCCGTCGTCTTTCAGGATTTTGCCGGCGCAAATTAGTTTGATTGATTCAGGATCGAGCCCCGATCGCTTAGCTACTTCGTCTCTCAACATGGGTAGAGTCCAGTTCTCGAGTTCCACCTCCAAGATGCCTCCCCATGTCCCAGCAACCTTGAGTTTCGCCATATTTAGTCGCCTTCTGTAATTAGGTTTTTGAGAATTGGTAAATTAAGAGGCTGCGCCTTTTAAACACAAATATAGGTACTTTTCATACAATCCCGGGCAGCTCAACTAATTTATTTTGTTAGGGTACATGTTTTAAAATCAGAAATTGCACCCACTAACACCAAAAAAACCAAAATTCACCCAATACCCAAAATCCATCCCTCTCTTCTACTTTCTCTTCCTATCTCTCTGTACTCTCTCTCCCAAAATCTAATTTTCCTTATTTTTTTTGATTATTTTGCAAATAAACCTTTTTAAAATTCGGTTTACACGCCAAGTCGGTGAGGAAATAAAATAACTTATTTTTTCTTTCTGCCAAATATTCATTAATTTAATTCAGTAGCAATTATTACATGGTATCAACCTTTACAATTTAAGGAGGTCCAACAGAAAATATAAAATATTACAGTCTAATTTGAAAGTCGGTGAAGTCGATGAGGAAATAACTTTTTTTTTGTCTACCAAATATTCATTGATTTAGCCCAATGGCTACTATTACATGGTATCAACTTTTACAGTTTAAAGAGGCTCAACAGAAATATAAAATATTACAGTCTAATTTAAAAGTGATATAATGTTTTGGTATTAATATGTGCTCGTTTACTAAGCCGCACAAGACACGACCACAAAAACCGTCACACATGCATAAAGCGGTAAACCTCAACCGCTTCGGAGCTCTTTTGCCATGAACCTTTGGTTTCGCCTTGATCTCTCTTCATCCACCATCCTTAACTGGCCAAGAGACGCGCATTTCCCATCTTAGACGAATCTTTGTCTCAGAGATCCTTTATCGCCTCACTAAAAACTGGCAATTTATGTTAAGACGTGATATTACTCCCTTTCAAACACAATAGACGCCGACGAAAAAAGAAAAACAAGGTATTTGGAAGCTTAAGACAAGAAGCCGCCACTAAAATTCAAATTGAACAATCAGACTTTGAGTCAGTATTAAAAAATACATGGAACACAAATCAGACAAAACTCAAATAAGACTGAAGCTTGAAACTTTAAACCAAAAAAAATGAAAGACGGTAAAATTTAACCAAAGGTAAGAGATGGAAAAATGAAAAATGGCTTCAATTTTAGTTTGAAACACAAATAAAAACTATATATGACTCTTTTTCTCTCCCCAAAAGATTATATTACAAGAAAAAGGAAGAGAAACAAAAAGAAGAGGCAAAACTATAACCAAAAGGTCCAATTCATTACTTTGAAAATGAACGGAAAAGGAAATCAAGTTCTATCTCTATGAAAAATATGAAGAAGGAGAACATAGAGAGAAATTGAAAGAAAACTCTCTCTAGAAAGTGGTGAGGAAATAACTTTCTAAAACCTAATTTATGCTGTTCAAATGAGTTTACAATAAATCCTTCTAAATTAATACATTTTAAAAAGTAAAGATGTTGTTACAGATGTTATAAAAAATATTTTAAATCAGTATAAATTATTCTAAAATATTTAAAATAAGTAATATTAAAATAATCTATAAATAATTTAACTATATCATTTCACCATTAAATTATATAATTAAGTTGTGATATTTTCTTTTCCAATTTTATTTTTACTGCGAGTTTTCAAGTTTACTTAACTTCTTTTTAACATATTTTTTTTCTAATTAGTGACTATTAAAATAACAATAAAGATAAAATAAAAAAATAAATAGGCATAAAATAATAAAAAAAATTAAAAAATTTATTAATTATTGTTCTTTCCCAATTTTGATAATAATTTTTTTTCTAGAATTATACAAATTCAAAGGAATGACATGGAATTATGTATAATAAATATTTTATTGTTTATTGGTTTTTGTATTAAATTCTAATAAATCTATTGATTTAAATTAATATATTTGTTATTATATTAATTTATAACTCCTATTTTATTATGTATTTTTAACTCAAAAAATAAATATATATACAATCTCATTGTGATGATGTATGTTTTTTAATTACAATTGTCATTTGAAATATTATTTTCATATGAAAAGTTGTTTTAGCAATTCTCAGATACGTTGATTTTCACATCTTCAAAATTTCTAGACGTGATTTCGAGATAAAAAAAAACTTCATTAGCAAACTTGACCTGAAATCTGCTTTGCTGACAACCAACACTATTAAGATTTTATTTTTAACATATATAATTGTATATATTTATGTTTAGCATTTTATAAAAATGTATCTTTATTTTGGTGGCAAATTTACAAATTATCTTTATACATATTAATAGCATAAAAGTATATTTTCAAATGAAAGTTTCATATTATAATTTAATTTATCAGTTTATATCTACATCTTTTTATATTTATTAGCCAATTCTAATAAATTGATTCTCTAGAAATAGGGGAAACAAAAACTCTTTCTATAGCCAATCAAGTTTTTAACAAAAGAGTTTTCTTATAAACTAGGAAACCAGTTT
>CAJHQP010010537.1:0-18259 GCA_905132765.1 Moricandia arvensis
CAAGTACTACTGTTATTCTTAAACCTGAAACTTTAAAATTTTGGATTAATATAATCTAAAAAGTCAAAGAGGGTTGGTCTAGGTCACTATATTGACCATATTAGTCTAGGTCATGTATATCAAATATCTCCAAGTCTGAATTTACTATGGTTTCTCAATAGATATTTCAGAATTCACTGTCGGTTGAATTTTATAGCATTTTGATATTTTGAAAAGTCGTTACTTTTTATGGTTGCTTATGTAATCCAGTGATAAAAGAATCTATTTTGATTATTTTGAGTTGCAATGTTCCTTATGGCTTACTGCTTACAAACTTCTTCATGTGAGAACTTTTTTTTTTCATATGAGATTTCACCACAGAAGACTAATATATATGCCAAAAAGTAAGGTAGTAGCGCATATGTTATAGACTGAATAAAACGATATAGTGTCCATCTACCAAAAGGAACACAATTAGTTTATTTAAGAGGTAGCAGATTGCTCTTATATATGATCTGATTCTGTTCTCTAATAGTAGATGATAAAGATGAAACATAGTTAACTCATTTGATTTGATTTACTTATTTTCACAGGAGAAGCAAGAGGATGATAATGATCAACAAAATCTGGAGGAGCAGAGAAAGAGATATATGGAGAGGCAGAGGAGAGAGGCTCCTTTGAGACTTAAGCAGGTGTTTAACTGACTCATTTTTAACATTTCCCTAAATTCAGTAAAAAAAAAAGCATTTCTTTAAATTGATTTTTCAAATAAAACATTTAGAGTTATTTTACTCGGATTCATACTTGCAGAGGGCAACGGATAGTTACGAGAACACAAAAAAAGCCCCCCAGATTCCTTGGGACACAAGAAAGTGCTACGTATTGACGAGCTTTCTTATGTTTAAATCTTGTAGTAGTTGTTGGTTAAATTACCTTATAAATATTGAGTTTGGGATAGATTTGAGTCTATAGCCTCTGGATATAAGCCGGTAAGAAGTATAATAGCTAAAAGTTTAAAATATCATATATGTTATTTTACCATATCATATTCACTTATTATAAGATTTTATATAATATATTTCTGTTTTGAATTCATAAATATAATCAATAATTGTTTAGATCATTTATATTCTTATAAACCATTTATTATAAGATATACATTCGCTTTAAGGTGTTTCCTCGGACTTGTTTCCGAGCGTTTGTTCTAGTTCCTACATCGTATAGTTATCTTGCGGAACGGTCTCAATGGGACTAGAAGATACAAGCGAGATTACTTTGGTAGTTTTCGTAGATGGGGTCTAGATTCCAACGTCACATTATGTGATTATTTTTCAGTTGTTCGACTTTGTCGTAAAGGCTCCTCTCACGCATTCAAGCACTGTCTCGAATTCGATGTCATCTTCGTTTAAATATATATCTTGCTTAATTTATCTATCTATTGTAGTTTATGTTTATTACCAAAGATAATAGATAATTTTCTTTTGTTATTGTATTGAAGAAGACTAAGTATGAATGAAAGTAAGTTTGTGTTAAAAAAAGAATACATTCGCTTTAAATGTGCATAATTTAGTGTTAATTAAAGTTTTATATTTTACCTATATTTTCATGATTATTTAAAAGTAGTAAAATTATGTGCAACATGAAAATTATATAATTATTTTAATAATTATTAAATAATCTGAATTATATATACGGGTTTAGAAAATACAACTTGAGTTAATTGCTTTCTCGTTCAACTTCATTATATATATGATTATAGAAAATAAATTCACTGAACTCAGGATTCCGACGAGCATGTGTTTGAAAAAAATATGAATATAAGCCAAACTTAAAACAAAACAGGCTACTTGCACTTTGCGCATAACTTCAAAATTAAAACTCGGTCAATGGTCAGACTTCACTCTGATACGATTTCACATCAAGCATGGCTCAATGCCCAATTTCATCTCACAAACATATCGAATTTAAAATTATAATAATACTAACGATTTTGAACTATATTCATCGAAATTAATTTTTGATCAAGTAATATCCAATGTTTAAATTTTAAATAAATGTCTTGTTCCATAAAATACTTATTTTCGAAAAATTGGGTTGGTTAAAATCCAATTAAACTAACCCCAATAAACTTGTATAGGTTTAGCCCTAAGATCTTTTTTTTTCTTATAAAGCCAAATTTAAACCTATTATATTCTAGAGCTTATTGGGCCTGATTTTAACATTGGTCTTAATTGACACTCATAGTCACAGTTATGTAGAACAAATAAATTTGTATAAACGTTAAGCTTTCATTAATTATATAAAAAGAAAATTAAATTACACAAAACTCATTAATTTAAATTAAATTTTCGAAAAAGTCCAAACCACTTGGAAAAAAGAGTAGAATCATTTGTTTAGCGACTTGGTTATGTTTAATTATAAGAATATTTATAAAAACGTTTCTAATATAATTATATATTATGTACTGTATAGTTTAGAGTAAGCTAGAAAAATAATAAGATATCAAACTGAAATGCGAAGACAAAGTTATTATATTTTGTAACAATTGTGAGTGGACAGCAGTGATCAATAATATAATGGATGTAGCTATGGTAGAAAAATGTAAAATAAAAGCATATATAATATCTGAAAACAGCTATTATATCGACTCCGCAAGATTCCATAATAATTTTTTTTGCCGCACAGAAAAAAAAAAAAAAGAAAAGAGAAAAAGTTTTGACAAAAAAACAAGAAAAGAAAGAATGCTTGGTCACACCTATTGCTCTCTGACCATGGTAGTTACATAGTTCGTCATCTTCAGTAATTAATGGTGGTAGTGACTACCATGGACTCTCTAGATTCTAAAAATGATAATTTCGCCAAAGAGGAAAGCAAGGTTTGTAGACTTGCCTACTGAAGCTCTTTTGATGGAGGATAAAAAGGCGTGGTAGAGAACTCTGACGTTGGTGGAGACTTCAATTCAATGTTTCTTAATTATAATTGTTACTATATAGTTATTATATTTCGAATTATTTTATGGCCTTATGATTGACTAAAAATGAGATGCACGCATCGTCCATATAAATATATAAAATGGTATGTAGAATATGATACGTGTTGTTGTTGGAGTATAAGCTAAATCCTACATTACTACTTACATTCCATTAAAATTTCCCTACGACAATGTAACATGAAGAATCTCTGGGGGAAACAAAACAAAACTTTCAAACGGTGCATTTTAATTAAAAGAAACAGCAATAGCACTATGCGTGGGATAATAAATTATGCATGCATGCATGAATGATAAATAAATTAAAGAGTAACTTTTCCATGGATATGTATGCGTGCGTGATCGCTAGATATTATTCCATGACCACATCCAAATAAGTTGTTTTTTCGAATCGCGTCATCCTTTAAGAATAAATATATTGAAATCGATCTAGTTGAATGGGACTGATCGTGCCTTATTTCCCGTTTCTTACTAATTGAAAAAGAAGAAGATAGAGTCTGAAATGTGGTTGGCTCACAATTTATTGTATACTTGTTTATTAATAATAGAAGAGATATATTTAAATTTCCTTACTTTTTAAAATATTTCAAATTTCCTTACTTTATAACATTGTGAGTGTATATGGGTTATTAATAATGATAGCAACATGAATACAAGTTATCTATACTATACTAAAAGTTCTATATACTCAACTCTTAACATGTCCACGTAGGACTAAAAATTCAAACCAATAGAAAAGAGTCAGTTGTACCATCTCCTAAAGCATTCTTTTTTTCTTCAGTTTTTGTCGCAGTAAGGTTTACAACTTATGGCCTTTTCCGGTTCCTTCTTCATCTCTATCGCCTTTCAGCTTTCCTTTCAGTTGTAAATCACCATTCAACTTCTCCTCCTCTCACTAAATACATATATTTTTGCATTAATCAAATCAAAAACAACAACTCCACAAATTACTATTCGACTTCCCCTCCCAACCCTATACATATACGCCACCAATGTCGCCATACAACTCCCTAATACTGCTCAAAACATTTCGTAGTTGCGGTATGAACGAGGGGAGCGTAAATCTCTGTTCATGGCTAGGTACTACTTATGCTCTCCCAACTATGTGTTTTATGTCAAAGAAACAATTTTCATTCGGATCTATAACCATTGAGTTTCAATATTGTCCATAACCGACTTCTTGAGTGTCTGAATCCTTATGTTATTTGCTCAGATCATGGGCAAAGGAGGAGGTAGGAAAGAGAGCTATAGAATATAACGCTCTGCCTTGAAAGTTTGGTTTCTATATCAACTCTGACTTTGCTGGCTTTTTTTAATTTGGAAGCCTTCTATTTGATCGAACTCTGTCTCTATCTAATTCAGTGTTTCCAAAAATTTTATATCACAGTGCTGCAATTGTAATTAACACAGTGTGGAATTGCTGTTTTCCCTAAAAAGCATGAGAATATCACAGTGCTGAAATTGTAATTAATTTCAGGAAGCTGCTCGCTACTGCACCTTCGGTCCGTAACTCTCCTCTCCATTATGCCGCCGCCCAAGGCCACCACGAGGTAACCAGTTTGTAAAGTTTTGACCTTTATGGTAATGATGAATAATTGCTTATGATGATCCTAATATGGGTTTTGTTGTTTTTTATCCACAAATAGTTTATGTGTAGGTGGAATCAGGAGTTGATATCAATCTCTGGAACAATCATGGATATGTAATAGCTCTCTATAGTAGACTTTAATGCAAGCTTGCCAACATGGTCAATGGGAGGTCGTTTGATTCTCATTCATTCTGGTGCTAATGTAAGCATTTGATAAACTTTATTCTCACAGATAGACATAGTGATTGTCTTTGATTAGTCGGGTTAGAATCACATATCATATTCAGCTAACAGTAGATATCTTGCAGCTCAATAAGGAGAACGAACGGTTAGATTTATAACTCCAAATTACGTTTGTAGGTTTATCTTCATACTGTGGAGATTCTGAGAAGTACATGATTAAACTGTCACAGGTTGCCTCAATCAAGTTTGTCATTTTAAAGAAACTTGATGGTCTATATCCTTTTGTTAGTGGAGCAAGTAACTAAGGTAAATATGTTATGTATTCTCACTATCTATTGCCTTCACTCGCTAAAGGTCGATGGAAATATATATTCCTACTCAGGTGACAAGAGACAAAGCATTAAGAGAATGGTTGGTACAGAAAACTAGAGAAAACATAAACATACACTTTGATTCTGGATATTTTAGAGCTATACTATGTTTAATTTATCAAATCTTTCTCTTTTAGTAACTGTTTGTCTACACAGTAATATGTTTGTCATAAAAATTTAGATCATGAGACATGCATGGTTAGAGAAGAAAAGTTAATGAATACATGTAGTTCTTCAATGACAGATAGGAAGTTTGGAGGTCGTAAAAGGAGAGATAACACCAGCTGTAACAACAAGAATAACAAGGATAAAGAAAGAAGACAATTCTTTCCCGTCATTTGCGTCATCCATATAATCTAAAGAAACATAGGTGATCCAAATTTTGGTGAATATAGAAGAAAGAAAATACTCTTGACGTTTTTAATATGTTGATGCATAGCAATGTTTTTTTTGTTTTGTTAATTTGCATAGTTATTGAGTAGGAGAGAATAGAAAACTTGCAAGTATATATAGTAGTTAAGTAGGAGGGAATGGAAAATATGCAAGTGTATCAAAAGGTCGTCGTTGCGGTTAACACGAAAGAAAGAATTTGTGATAGGGTAACTATGTTTTAAAAAAAGTGTAGTTTATATCGATCTGTACATTTGAAATGTTTTGACTGCATGTCAATTTGTGTTGAAATATATAAAATGGATCAAATCTGTAACCATTAAAAGTAAGTCATAATGTAGTGTTTACAACAGTAAAAAAAGAGAGATAATCACATTTAAAAGAAAGCTTAAACTATGTTAATACAACAAAATAAATTGGATATGAACAAACTGAAATTATATCCCAGTTATTCACACGGTATTTGATTACGAATTATTTTGTAGATTTACATCTAAGCAAACAAACACTAGGAACTAAATATATACATACAGTGATAATGATGTGTTTCAAAGAAAAAACATACAGAAGTAATGAAGCTTTGATTTTTTTATATTATTACCATATTTGTCAGACTTTCTATACGAGATAAATAAAAAACTGTGTCAAACAGTTATGGAGTACTTAATCCCAATAAAAAAACCATGGTAAATCACATATTTACAATCATCCCATAGTATATAAAAATTTAAAACTCATTTGAATTATATAAAAATATCCTAAAAACTAATTCAAAACAATACAGAAAAATTAGTGTGCTAATAACACCATCAAGAAGATTTACTTCCATTGATATTATTAGAGTTTTAAAAGGAAAATTGTAATATAAAAAAAGTTCTACACCAAAATAGATAAGAACTAAGTGGAATACGACAAAGAAGAAAACCAAACTACTTTTTTTTGTCAAGAAGAGAGGGTCAAACTACATTTTCCATATTTATTGCGTAAATGTGCATTACACATTCTTTTTTCAAGATTATGAATATTTTATAATAACACAAATTCTATGGTGACAGGAAAAAATAATTTATGTTCCAAACTTAGATCAAACAAAATTAGGAAGTTTTTGTAAATATTCTGACAAAATTTGAAATCAATATTTATACATAATATTTTAAGAATTTTAATATTAAAAGAAAAAGAAAAAGAAATTAAAATTAATATCCAAAATTTAATAAGCAATTGCTTAAAATACCATAATTTAGAAACCATTTTAATATTTCTTTTAAGCAAAAGTATTATAAAATTTGAGTTTACAGTTTACTAATTATTATTTAGTATTTATTATTAGAGGATGAGGTTGAGTCTGTAAACTTTTATAAATGTTTTAAAAACAATTCAACATTTAGGAATGATTTAAAAAAATAGTTTAGTTTTATTTTCATCAAAAATTACGGTATTTATGAAAATAGTTATTTTGTAAAATAAATTTAGAAAATATATCAAATTTATAGTAAAACTAGAATTCTTCTAATTTAATAACATTTAAATATGTAATATGCATGTTTGTATTATTTTAGTACAAAATTTCATAGATAACTAATTGGAGGCAAAATCACAGCCCAAATCTTAACAGTTATTTTCAACAAAATATTATTTAATTTATATATAATAGTCTATTTCAATTGTACTATATACGATGTTGATTGAATGTATTTTTTTCAACACATAGGTGTATTTTCAACTTATATCTTCAATAAAATAAAATACACCTATGTGTTGCAAAAGCAAATAGGTAAGAATATGTAAAAAAATTCAACGTATATACATATATAAATTCAAGAATACATAATGTTGTAAATTTTGTAACATATTAAACAAGTCATTATTCCCTATTATACAATCTAACTGTTGAGATTGTGTAACTTTTTTTTCTAACATATTATACAATCTAACTGTTGAGATTGTGTAACTTTTTTTTATGTTTGATACATGTGAGCCAAAACAGGGTTATTCAGTAAAAAGTGTTGTAAAACATTTATTTAATAACATGTATAGTGTTACTAATAGTTTTATTCATAATTGAACGGGTTCGAATATTTCCAGTTCAAAGGAGCGTGGACATTTCGTATCCGAAGGGGTATAAACATTTCGTGTCCGAAGGAATACTCACATTTCGTGTCCAAAAGGATGCAAACATTTTGTATATTAAGGGTTGTGAACATTTTGTAGTTTTGTTATTTAAATATATGTCAATAGGAGAATTCACGTATCAGCATACACAAATATATATAACCAACACTAAGCATCAAATATCTATAATGTCTTCTATCATCTATCTTCTTTCTTGGAAAATTGATGGTGAAAAACAGAAACATCATAAAAACTAATAATATTTCAAAGATAATATTTAACAAGGAACGACATATAGAAAATAATATTTAGTAGAGATATTTAGTCTTCGTGACATAATAACCTCATGAACTGTTTGATTGGTAGAAACTGTAAATTTAATTATTTTGCTTTAGAATATAAGTTGTAGGTTTTTCTGTTGTAGTTATAGAATCTATTGATGTAGATTTATATCAATAACTTTCAAGGCATTAAATATAATTTTTTAAAAATGATTTTCATAGCCAATCTATTGTTCAATTTAACTTTTGAATTAAATTAAAAGACATATTTGAAGCATTCAAAATACATACAAATTATCTTCGAAAACTATTGTATTTTTTCAACATTTATGAAATTTCAGAAAATATTCAAAAAAAATAAATTTTTAACTTTTACCAAGGTATTTACAAAAAAAAATTATTGTATGCAACATTTTTGAAATTGGAAGAAAAATTTCAGCAACCCCCATTTTATTTTTCATGTATACTTCTTGAAATATTAGTGTTTTTGGTAGGAATTTAAACTCTTAACCACTAATTGTACAATTCAAATTAGAAAATATAATGAGCATAGGAGTTAATAAATTAAAATTTTAAATGATTGAAATTTTAATTTATTTTTTACTGTCATAATATTATAAATAATATATTTTATCATTATTTATGTTTTGAATTCTAATAAGTTAAACTTTATTTTGGTAATTTATATTATCATAGTTTCCTATATATATATAATAACATAATATTTTAAAATAAATTAAAATTTCTGAAAATAACCCCGGGAAACGCTCTAGTAAAAAGAAAGAGAGAAAGAGCAGTGTCTCTGGTAATAACTAGGGACTTTGCAAGATTCCAAACACGAAAATTTCGCCAAACAGGAAACTAAGAAACAAAAGCTTGGTAGCCACGCCTATGCCACTCTTTTGAATGGTAGAGACTCCAAATACATCAACTTAAACTTTGGATTTCGTGCATGCATTAAATAAGAAAATTATTTCATTGTTTAAGAATACGTCTTAACTCAATTAAGTCGACACATAAAATATGAATTCTCTTTTATTACTAATATATAAATACAATAACGAAACACAACACTTTCTTTACACCTCTTCTTCTCAAAGAGCAAAAAACAAAACCAAAATACTTCCTCGATAATGTCTTCTTCCAGACTCAGACTCTCCATAATGTTGTCCCAAGCCCATACGAGGTTTCTTCAGATTTTTGAACACAAAGTGAGGGAGATGATAGAGAAGAATACCTTTAAAAAGTGATTGCATTGTCACGGGGTTTAAAGGGATTCTTCTCAATCATCTCCCTCACTTTGTGTTCATGCATGAATCTTATTTTGTATCGTTGGTGGTGGTTTTATAATATATAATTAAGTTGTGTTCTAATATTTTTTGTGTTATAATATTTTAAGAATGTATGCTTAATTTTTTGTGTGTTCTAATTGGGTTCCAAAATAAATGCTAAACGTTCAAAATAAGCAAAAGTTAATTAAGCATACATTCTTAAAATATCTGATGTGTACATTAACTGTTCAGCCAAGGGAACCAATAAAGAGATTACTAAACCGGTCATCTCAGTCTCATGACCAAGTCTCATATAATAGATTAACTAGAGTGGGTATTTTTTATTTTATAAGTATATAGTTTTGATATCATAGTAAACAATTTAATTATATGATTTACAGTTTGGTGTTAGATATTATGTAACTCTATAACTTTATTGTTTATGTGTCTTATTCGACATTATTAATATATAATGTTTTAGATTTTATACATATTTTTTATTAATTACTTTTACATACTAATATTTTTAAAATATTTGAGTACAATAAATTCATAATATGAAATTGTCAAATATATAATCTCTTTCAAAATATGAGGAAAAAAATCAAAATTTAGAGTATGTAAACAATACATATTAAAATTTATTTAGTTTTACAATAATAAAATATTTATTTGGGATAATTTTTTCTTTCATATTTTGTGTTTAAGAAAAAAATATTTTAACATCCAACATATTAATTTATTGCAGAATTTTATAACTAAATACATTATTCTATTTTGGATGCTATAAATTTTTGATTCTGCAGATATTATAGATTGTAATTATAAAGTTGTACTCTAGATATTAATGATTGGATATCATTTTATGCAAATATCTTGTTACGTGGTTATTTTATGATGTTTAAAAAGTTGTTACATATTAAAAATTACTATTTTAAATATTATTAAGCACATTGCACTAAACGAAGATTATGTAGATTTTGGAAATATTATTAAGGAAGTAATTTTATTTGAATTATCAAATTACTTTAATTTAATAATTTCACTAGGAAGCTTTCTGCGCATTGAGCAGTTATAATAACTTTTAAAATAAATAATTTTTTTATTTTAATCACTATAATTTTTAGAGTTTAATTTTATTAGTTGAAAAATTAAAACTTTTAATACAATTATTTTAATTTGAATAACTACTTCAAATTTAATTTATTTAGATTTAGTTGAATTTTAATAAAAAATTAATTTATATTTTATAAAAATAACAATTATATTATATTTAATGGCTCTATTTATTTAGATAGTAAATATGATTTTTGTTTGCTTTATATAAAATACATTAAACTATTAGAAATTAATCTATCAACTAACCTAATAAATCAACAACCGATCATTAAACTTAGATATTTTATCACGATTTAACGTGAATAAATGTTTAATTTAGAAACTTTAATTAATTTATACTATTTAATTTGTTTTGATTAGAATTTAAACAATTTACTGTACCATTTTTTGACTTATTAATAATATCTTAATTTTCTATTTGTTAAGATACTCTTTAAATTAATTTTGACAATATATATATAAAATTTCTATGTTTTCTATCTGTGAATTGTAAATATATTATTAGTTTACTTGTATTAAGGTTAATGATAATATATTCATTATTATCAGAAAACTTATCAAAAATATAAAGTAACATAAAAAATTGTATATCACATTAAGCTTGATGTTATGTTATATTTTTAAAATTTATATCATTTTTGTGAGAATGAATGCGATGATGACATATAAGCAAATAATTTCGAAAATAATATTTTTTATATATTTTATAAGTGTGTAAATATTATGATATTATTAAATCCAATATTAATTTATTTTTATTAATGTTAATAATGATATATAACTTATTACCATATTATAGACAACTTACAAACATATAAATTTACATAAAGAATACTATCCATGTCAGAGTTAGCTTGATGCATATCATTTTTTTTATAAGTCATGTCATTTAAAAAAAAATGACAATCACTTTCTCAAATAATGTATAAAGGATTATAATTATTATCTAAACAATTTTTTAGGAAATGGTCTCTTATAAAATATTACACATGAAAAAAGTCATCATTTCTATTTTAATAGAGCAAACTAGGATAGAATCCGCGCTTTAAAAGCACGATTTTTTTTTGTTGATATTGTATTTTTTTGAGTTTTCGGTTTGATTCCAATTCAATAATGGTTTTAAATTTTTGGTGCAAGATATATAAAAATCGTTCGGCTATTTATGTATTTGAGTTTGGTTGCTGGATATACGGCCGTGCGAATGGTCTTTCATTTTATAGATTAATTTATAGTTCGCTGTTTTTTTTCTAAACTGTATTTAGAAAGTGTTTGTTATACTTATATAGCCATTTAATATTCAAGAAAAATGATATCATGTATATGGCTCATCTGTCATATGATAAAATTGTAGGTGTTCGGCTGATATTTTTACTTTTCTTTTTATATGTTTCTTGTTTTTGGCATTGTAATAACATTTTAAATATAGTAAATACAAAAAATATTATTTATAATTATATATTATATGATGTGACTTCATAAATATTTTTATATGTATTACTAAAATCATTAACATATAATAGTTTATTAATTTATAAGTAATTTACTGACAACATTTTGTTATACAAAATTTATAATAAATAATAAATAGAGAAACATCATTAAATATGAAGAAAATATTTATTAATTTCTTTGCATAAATAATAATTTTTAACAACATTAAATTTACTAAATACAAAAAATATTATTTATAATTATATATTATATGATGTGACTTCATAAATATTTTTCATATGTATTACTAAAATTATTAATATATAATAGTTATTAATTTATAAGCAATTTACTTAAAACATTTTTCTATACAAAATTCATAATGTAAATAAGAAATAGATAAACATCATTAAATATGAAAATATTTAATAATTTCTATAGTTTGCATAAATAATATTTTTAACATTATTAATATATAATAGTCTGAACAAATATTTACGCATTTATATGGGCAATATTTAATATTGTACTTTCTTGATGTTTTGTCGGTCTCAGCAAGAGGATCTATATATATAAAAGAGTGTTTTAATCACTCTAGAGGCTGCCACATAGGATGCCACGTCGTAAAGTCGTTTCCTGATAATGCGACACGTGTCCCAGACCTTAAAACACTGCAATTTATTAAATATATCTATATATATAAAATAGTGTTTTAATCACTCTAGAGGCTGCCACATAGGATGCCACGTCGTAAAGTCGTTTTCTGACAACGCGACACGTGTCCCGGACCTTAAAATACTGCGATTTATTAAATATAGCAATATAACATGTAAATTATATGATATAATTAATAATATATATAAATTTTATGATATGATCTTCATATTTAAAATGTTGATTTACACAATTTTATATTTTATTTTAAGTTGAACTTTTTTTTTTGCACTTTTATCAAATTAAGTAAAACATATTTATTTTTTTGGTGAAAAATATTTGTGCTAATATTTATTTATTTAATAATATTATAAATTTATTAATTTTTAATTCATGACCTTTATTATAGATATTAACTTTATATGTTTACTAATTATTTGAATAGTAGAAGAAAACATAAAACATGTTCTACTTAAAAGTTATAATATAAAAAATTCTTTATGTTTTAGTAAAACTAATATCTAATTCATAAAATATTACAAAAGCTAAATATATTTATCGTTGTTTGGTATTAAACTTAATAGATCGAATAATGACGGTATATAAACCAAGCCAAATCAAGGTATCTATGGTTTTATTATGGTTACTATTTTTTATAAATCAAAATACCTAAAAACTGAAATCTTGAAAATCTCTACAAATTAACCAAAACTATAAACATATGTAAGATTGTTAAAAAATACCCACAAATATGGTATTAGAAGTTAAAGACTTAAAGATTGCTTTACTAACAAGGAAATACTCACACCACCCGAACTAAAATAATTACAGATACATACAACAACCTTATTTTTCGGTACAAGAAGCCTCAAACACGGTTCACAAACCCAGTTAATAACACTTTACAAAAAAAGTTGAACTCAACACTTTTAACAAACTTAGGATAATACTTCCAATCACTAGAAGAACTTTCATAAGGTCAAACCAAACGTATTCGCTTCAAAACCCACCAATTTTTAAAACATACAATACACATCTTTTGCAAATGCAAACTAAAACACAAACCACAAAAGAGTTAGAAAAAAGCATGTCAAAAGAAACATTTTTTGTTCTTGCAAGCTGCAGACCGTATTTCAACACTTTAAGAACAATTATACATATACAAACCAAAAGAACCTGTTGAAGATGTCCAGTTACATCTGTGCTATCCACCAAGCATGCTGTTTTACCAAAGAAAGTGCTCGAACCAGTGGCTATCATCACAATAGCTTCTATTTTCACCTTGCGTACATTGTAGAACCAGAGAAGACTTGCTCACCCTTCTTCTTGGTCACCGGTAATGATCCCCCGGTCAGCACTGATTCTAGAAATAAATGTTAAAGCTCAGAGACAGTCTTTACATATTGTAATAAAAGAAATAGATATCTCCAAGCTTTATGCTAATTATATCATCAGGTACCAAGATTAGACGCATCTTACTCTTGCCACTGTCCAACTCTAAGAACCTGTAAGTGTGGATCTTGATCAGAATTAAGGTAATATGGAAACGACAGTGCAAAATCAAGATCATATAAGGTGAAGAACCAGACTCTTTTTTTCTAGAGCTGCAGCAGCATTCCCAGCATTCTTTTCTCAAAGAAGCTGATTGTTGCGTTGATCAGTAAAAGACAAACAATTCCAACAAAGTATTCCCAGTCAAGACTATGGCTCTGTAATACCAGTTTCACCATGAGTTTCAAGGTGTATCTTCATAAAGTAAAGAAGAAAGAAACGGATTTGATAAACTCTGATTGTCTTACTTCACTATTTGCAAGGGCGATAGGCTATCAATTCTGCAGCTTCCATAACCCATGACAACAGATTCCACATAAAATCTAAGATCTTCCGAAACTTGTTCACCTGTAACATTGTTTTAAACGGCAATAGCAAAACACTCATATATCGCAATTTCATGAGCAAATTACTAGAGCTACACACTTGCCAAGTTCTTGACTTTCTGATTTTTAATTTAGACGAAATAGTAACGGTATGTTCCTTTTCGATACACAACCCAGATATTGTAATTAGGGTTTCCTGATTTCAAAATTCAATTACATAATTAAAGAAGAAATCGAATAGATGAGTTAATGTCACTATTTATTTAGGGATTATTAGGTTGATACAAAAGTACATTATTTGAAGATTGTATATTAAATTTGTTTTTATATTTGGTCATAACATATTCAATAGGTTCGAACTTAAAAGATGTGACAGTAAATTTCAAATAGGAATCTAATTTAATAGATTAGATTTGGCCCTTTTCGTTAGGTTCTTTTGGAAACTAACCAGAAAAATTAAGATTTAAATGAAAATGGTCAATGGACATTAAATCCCACAAACGATGCCGGTGTACAGTTTCGGTTATAATTGGGCTCAGATCAATTTCCTTTGCATTTTTGGCATATTATCATATCATGAGCTTGACTAATTCATTTCGTCTTCCATATGATCATTCCATCATAGGAAAGATATTTTTTTGGGTTAAATCCTTTTATAGTGATCGCTCTTGTTTGTTTTTTTAGTCGCAAAAACATTATGAAAAATTCCACTTTGTTTCTGATTGGTCAATGCGAATATCCACTATATATATGACTGCATATCTTTATAGATTTAATTTACTTTAGCTATTTGGTTAAAGTAGGCTTGAAGGACTACTTGTTTACGTTACATTTATAAAACTAGTCGAGTAAGCAAAACGTTTATTGTATAATTTTGTATTACAAAAACATAGTGAAAAAGCACAAGCTATAGATAGATGTACTCATGCTGTCCCAGAATATAATTGTCTGTTGATTTGTTAACCGATAGAACTTCTAAAAGACATCACTGGATTGGTTTTTGTTCTCTATATGACTTTCAAAAGATGATGAGTTGTTATATTCTTAGTTCTCATGTTTTTCTTTTTATCGATCTGTGCTCGTGTTTAGTAATTGGGTTCATATTGTTTAATGATTCTTGTTATTACTAAAATCATGCATAGATCAATTTATTAACATGCATAGATCAATTTATTAATGTTTTGTTTTATCGTAATGGTTGTGTGATATAATTTATTAAGAATAATGAATGTTAATAAAAACATATTAGACAATATTTGGGGAATTTGCTAATATAGAACCAATTAGATATTCATTTGTCCTAATACAACTTCTCCATTATTTAACATTTTTGGTCTAACTTTTCCATTATTTAACACTGGATAATCCCTTGAATCTAGAATCCATTAAGGAAAGTTGATGGCAAATTATGTTCCCAGAAATTCTAGCCATTCAATCGAATTAAAAGCATCGATTTTCATAAGTATAAGTATTACAAACATAACTAATATACCTATTTGTATTTATCAAGAGATATCAAACAATCGTATAAGTAGTTTGAATATAACCAAAACTATTAAAGAGCTATAGCAAATAGCAGTTTGGAAGAAAACACTAGATGAGTTCCAAACTTAACATCTAAAAGATCGATCACTACAAGAAAATCGCATGTTAGTGACGTTGGAAAAACGCTACCGACATCAACCGTAGCGGATTCCTAAGCGCTATAACCCCACAAGCGAGCAAAACTCGTAGACTTTCAGTAGTGGTTTTCCAAAATGCTACGTAAGCTAGTTCATTAATAGTGGTATATTTGCTGCAATTATATTATTTATAATACCGGTATTTATTCGTTACTATAGAGTTTATATACGGTTGCAAATTTAGTTTTAATGTAGCGTTATTACTTTCGCGATAAACTGGTGTACTATTTATTATGTGCAATGATGACCTGGTTAGTATTGGTAGCATTTGTTCATGAAATTAATAACAAAAACATCACACTGAAAGCCAAAGAACATACATCATTAAAAAAAAAGATATCCAACAACAAGATCATGTTCAACTAACGATGAGGATTTTTTTTTAAATATATTATATTAATTTCAATCTGAAAATCGGGATTTCAGATCCGATTACAAGCCCGAATTGAACAAAATTTCCTAAGTTAATGTATTACAAACCGCCTTCGCCCACCCACTAAACCTGGCACGTTTCGCCAACCCGTTTTTAAAATTTCTAGAAATCGGTTACCATTCTCAACCATCAACGATGTCCATAGATAAGTGAGGTTCTCCTTGTTGCCTCAGATGCCGGGACTATCCATGTCATCTCTAGAGATAGCTAGCTCCCGATGAACGCCTCAAAGCTTGTAATCATCTCTGCCTTTAAGCTCGAAGGCAATGTAAAAGAGGGTTTCATTAGACCAAGCTATTGGAACGCCTAAAGCATCAGCCATGAATTCAATTTCTGAGTTTCCTCTCCAAACAGGTGCTTCTTCAATTTAACCACATCGACCAATACCTTGCTTGCATTGGAATCCAAGGGAACAAACTAAACTGTAGCTTTTGGATCGGTTGAAAAAACTCTACCTTCAACCACCTTATTGCCCGACCCTTTGCAGTCTAAGAGGACACATTTCTTTTTACCACTTTTACTGCTATCAGAGTTGTGACACATTCTAGCAATGTAAATTAGAGACAGTTCATCAAAAATCCATCAGAACATCAATCCAAAATTTAAGCTTTAAGACTGAAAATATTTAAAGCTTATTACCTTGGAAGATTTATTCTTTGATATCGTCTCCTTCGTGGCTTGATGACTAATCTATTGAATCTTATTCAGAGGCCATGAAATTTTTATCTCAACTGCGTGACTCATCAAAAACACTTCATTAGAAACTGGTCTCCATTGATATGCATCTTCAACCTTCCACACCAACCTTCACAATAGCAGCAGGTGGACCCAGCGAGATGTTGTTTACCAGTTTATTTGGGTCCGTTGAACAAAAACGACCCTCAGCAACAAGTACACCTGTTGAATTCCAATCATAGATGTTGGTTTCATCATCACTTGTAACCTTAGGAGAAAAAGAATATATATTCACATAAGTTTAGAATATAGGCCAAGAACACTATAATTCAAAAAATGAGACCGAGAAACACTTACCACTGAACCATCAGTCTTATGAGTTGAAGAGTCCATCCCACTGTCCAATATAAACATATCAACTAGTCATGAGATGACTTGTCCAACAGTTTGCCTTAGTTTTCTTACAGTTGGCTGAAGGCCTCCATTGTGGCCCTGCTTCTTGCTCCACATATGACTTGACTATAATAACAGTCGTCTTAGTACCTAGTGGAATGTGTCCAATCTTGTACACTGCGTCAGCTGAAACAAACTCTTCTTCCCCAATAACAACCTCTTCCTCTACAAACCAATCCAAAATCTGACATCCACGTCTCTCTTTGTTAACATCAATATTCGGGTCAGAGGTAGACCCAACTTCAACTCTCCTAGATTCAGTCAAGCTAGGAATTTTTTCCTGCAAGCCACAAACTACATCCACCATTTCTGCTTGTGTGGCCTCAAGCTTCATGACATGTGTGTCTCTAGCAGCCAATAATGCTAACTTCGATGAAGTAATCCCTCTGCTAGACCTCTAACTCTTCCTGGTCTGTCTTGTCCTCAAATTGTACTCACAACATCTTCTTTAATATTCCTGCCAGCAGTGGAGATGGTGTAAATCGACACTCATTTTGGAGTCGGTCGACACACATTTGATCAAGGAAATTGACTCATGATTTATGAGTTTCAACATATTGCAGTTTGGTCCTAAACAAAAGTATATACTACGTGTTTTACCCTATATTATCTATACATAAGCCATTGTTTAGGCTACATTTGGGGGGGAAAAACCCAGAATCAAACCAAAATACCTAAACCAGAACTTGACCAAATCCTTAAATACCCGAATGGTTCCTATATTTCTATATTCAAATAACAGAACTGAGAACCGAACATGTACCCGAATAT
>CAJHQP010010538.1:0-18258 GCA_905132765.1 Moricandia arvensis
GAGACACTGAGAAGAAGAATGAGTCTAACTTAGAGTAAAAGTCAACGCCAGTGTGTTACTGAATGAGTCTAACACAACATTAAATACATCAGTCTCTATAAATAGAAGAAGCATATGAAGAAAACAGAACAGCAACGAAGTAGAGCGATGGGGTGTGACGGTCATGGCAATCTAAGCGACGCCGAGTTCACCAAACCCTTACCATGGATAGGTGTCTACGTAGCTGCAGCTTCACTCATCTGTGGAGTCGCCATGTTAGCCGATCTTCTCCGCGGCTTCCGCAACCGTAGGTTCTGGTTCCCCTGCAAGTCCTTCTCTCTCAACGCCACCACACTCACCTTCCTCGCAGTCTGCGTTAAACTCTCCGTGGATCTCAACACTAGCATGCCTAGTCGCCAAGACCAGCTCTCTAAACTCAGCAGCAACGTCTTTGTCTGCACCGTGATGGCCAACTCCATGCCTTCTTTGGGGTTTATGGTCACTCAAGACCTCCTCATGAACCTCGTGGCTCTTGGGATTCTCGTCGTTACAGACGTTGTCAACATCTGTATTCAGTTGGGGACAGGTGCCATCTACGTGTTCCCTCAAGAACACGCGTTGGTCATCGTTCTCACGCTTCTTATGTTTGTGATCTTGAGCTTCTCTGCTATTACAGTCCCCGCTACAAAGCGTTTCTTGGAGCTCAAGTATAAGAAGAGTTACGAGTTGGCTTTGAAGCAGTGTCCTTTGTATCAGACAGAGAGAAGAGGAGGATTCTCTGAGCTTAAGGAAGATCTTATGAAGTTCTGGATGATGGCTCATACTTCTAGCCCTCAGTTCGTTATGGCTCGCTCTGTCACCTGCACCACCTCTGGTTTCCTCTGTTTCTTTGAGTTCCCTCACTTTGGCTGAAGCCATGCTCCGCTCTTACTTTATTCAACCATGGTCTCTCGGGTTCTGTAATGGAGACTCTGACTACAAATGGTCAACCACTTGGTTCTTGTCTCACAGGCGGCTGCAGTGGCCATAGGAACCGTTGCTCCAGCGAGCAGATGGTTTACTGCAGTGAACTTACGGTGTTCATCAGGAGCATATAAACCTTTGAGAGATGAGTTGAGAGTTGAGAGTTATTGGGTAGAGAGTCTCACTGAGAAGAAAGAACATCCCTTGAACTTTTTGGATGATGCTCCATGGTAGGAAGCTTGCACACGACGTAAACCGATGCATACTTGATCTCTGCATTGCAGTACAGTACGGGATAGTGTTTGCTAGCAAGTTCCTCCGGTTCATCGCGGTCTACTGTGTGAGTAGGATCTTGCTCACCTTCATAACAAGCCCTGACTCGTCCTCCTCTGGATCAAATCCAACCAGAGAATACGTACTGCATCTTGAAGGAGAGGAGGAGCTAGTGGATTACATGGCACGGAGCAACCGTGAGGCCACAAACCACTTGATACAAAAGGGTCGGAAGAAACAGCCACAAAACTTGTTAGACCTCTTGGAGGCAACAGATCCCATCTCAAAAGGATTTGAAGGATTCGAGATTTCGACAGTGACCAGGTTGCTTCTCTGACAGCCTCTGGAGAGCCACCTAACTGCTGGGCTCTTCCTTTAGTAACACTGACGAGTATCGCTGCTTCACTTCCAAACATTCAACCTTGCTTGTGAAGAAGTTAGTGAAGGCTGTAAACGAGGCGTTGGTCTATGTTAAGAAGTTTGAAGACGTCTTAGACACTGAAGGAGAGTTAGCCGACAGCAGGAAAGCTGCTGAAGTAGTTTGGTTAGGAGTTGATTTATACCATAAGTGGCTCAACGTGGATCTACAGAAACTGTCTAAGCAAACAAAAACACCACAAGAAGCTCTTAAAGAAGTAGTGGATATAGCAAAGAAAGAGTTTAGCGAATCGTGGGAGAAGAACTTGATGCAGCAGAAGCCCTCGCGCTGGCCCATCAAGACTCTGGCAGCAAACTCGATGTACAGAATCAGCCAAACCCTTTTCAAGAAATACGAAACGAGAAACATTGGAACAGAGGATACTCTGTTCAAAGAGGTGGAGAGGATGGTGTCGGACATAGTAGCAGGTTGCTTTTGCAACACGGCAAGAGTGGTGGGAATGCAGTGTTTGGTAACGGCGGTGGAAGTGAGGGAAGCGTCGGTGAGAGAAGCGGCAATGCATCTGGGGAGAACAGAGAAGATACTTGAGATCGTGGACAGGAGATGCATCCCTGCTTTGTCTCATCATAAAGTGGCTAAGATCGATGGATGGAGAGAGTTTTATAAGACCAATAAATGCATCTCTTCCACTACTCATCCTTCTACTCAGTGTACCACTCGTCAACTCATTCTCACCATAGAGTAACAACTACAGTTAGTGTCAATTTAATAATGACTGTGTTTGTACACTTGAACTTGGCAGTAATAAAGCTTTCTTTGTCGGTTTATGGAACATATGAAACCCATCAACTTTGCAATAGCACAAGTAAAACCATTTTTAGTATTACAGCTCAATCTTTAACCTCAGTAATGAATACTAGTTCATGAATTAGAAAAGCATATTTTATGTTTCTTTTTATTCTTCTGTATCCAAGAGTTTCCACAAATGGTAACAAGATATTTAAAAGCTTGAGAGTAGTCCACAAGTCACCAAACAATGTGGGCTACTGGGCTTTAAGTAGTAGTAGTTTGCGTCAAACTCGAGCATAAGTTCGTTGAGACATTAAATGCTTAGTAAGGCTGTAAATAATTGGCTTTTACTCCTCTTAATTATCTTTACAATCGGGCCTTTTACACGATCCAACTACACGATCTTCCCTGGTGCAGGAATCTGTCTGTATAGAAACCACAGCTACGCTACGTACGTTGCATGAGACAGACTCACATTCACTCACTTTCATGTCCAAAAAAAAACGTCTTTGGTCTATGCCTGATTTGTTTTCAGCTAATAACTATTGTGCGCCAGATACATTCAATCCCACTAAAGCTTAGAAAAGCAAAAGATATAAAATCTAATCCATGATATTTTTATAAAAAATCAGGGTTGTTAGACGAATAATAAAAATTATAATAAAACAATAATGTTAGTAAAACGATAACAATATGTCAAAAAAATGGAAAGACAATAACAATAAGATAAGCCAGTTCAAAAAATAAAAAAACGATAAGATAAGTGATTTCCAAAATCTACATCAAAAATTAATACTTAGTAGGAATTGGAAACTATATAACAATATCTGATATGATGAAAAATTCAAATAATATTCACTAAAATTTCCTTTTTTAATCGATATAGAAAAATGGAAAGTGCATGTATTATATATACAGATTCCCCCTCTCCCTGAAACTCATCAAACTCTCAGCAAAAGAAAAATAGAAACAAAGATTGATTCCGAGAAGAGAAAAACAGTTTCTTCATCGTTGTTATAATTGTCATGGTTACTATGCGTACTTATCCTGCTGGTTCACGCTTTCATCCAACGGATTTGGGGTTGGTGAGGCTTCATCTTAAGTACAAGGTGAAGAAGAACATTAGCGGTTTCATCAAAACTATGAACGTCTACGGAGACTCGCCGTGGCGTCTTGACCACGACACAAACCCTCTGTATCCTAGAAACGAATGGTTCTATTTTGTTCCAAGGACAATACGAGGTACAAAGACAGTGAGCCGGATCGTACCAAGAAACGGAGACAGCGAAGGCGGCACGTGGAAATCAATAGGTAAGAAACAAGAAATAAAGAACAAGCAGAAGAAGGTGAAGGGTTACAAGACCGAACTCGTGTTCAACAAGAACGTGGTGCATGGAAACACAGACAAGGATAAGACTGTCTGGCACATGGCTGAGTATTCCCTCACCATTAAGGGTGAAGAGTTCCATGATTTGGTCTTGTGTCATATCAGACTACTTCACAGTGCCGAGAGATTCAAACCTCTTGTACCAGCTCATCACGTGGTTGACAACAACAACGTAGTCTTACCGAACCAAGAGCAACAAGAAGCTGTTGATCTTGCTAATCATAATGGCATGATTATGGTAGATCAGAATGGCATGATTATGGTAGATATAAATCAACAACAACAGCAGCAACAGCAAGAGGAAAAAGATTCACGTATTCCTTCGCAGGAGATCAAGGACAACCAAGAACAGTACTGTCCGTTTGCTTACCCTGGCGCAGAGGATGATATGACTACTGGCTATGATGGACTCATGCAAATTTTTAAGCAAGGCAACTACGTCAATCAACAACAACATGAGCAGCAACAAGATTCACCGGCTCCTCTCCTTCCTCCTCTTCAAAGCAACAACCATGGACAGTATCCCTCGTTGGATAATGTTCTTGTCCCATCTCAGGTGGACAACAACAACGTGGTTGAGAACAACGACAACAACAACGTAGTCTTACCGAACCAAGAACAACAAGAAGTTGGTTTCGCTAATCAGAATGACATGAGGATGATGCTAGAGAATGACCGTGGCGACGTCAATCAACAACAACAACTAGAGCAAGAAGATTCACTGCGTCCTCCTTTGCAGAGAAAGATCAACGACCTAGAAAAGTTTCTAATGGAAGATAATGATGGAGAAGATGGTTGTGAGACGTTTCAGCTTGATGATGGATTCAAGAAACTCTTAGACGAATACGACCACATTCATCGACAGAAACAATTACAACAAGAGCAACAAGATTCACCGGCTCTTCTCCTTCCTCCTCTTCAAAGCAGCAACAACCATGGACAATGTCCTATTGTCCCATCTCAGGTGGACAACAACAACACCGTCTTACCGAACCAAGAGCAACAAGAAGCTGGTGTTGCTATTAGACATCCTCCTTTGCAGAGCAATGATAACCAAGAACATTATCCATTGGAAGATAATGCTTTTGATGATACCTTTGACCCTAATGAACTGATCAAGACAATTATGAACGAAGGGAGAGAGCAAGAAGAAGATTCACCCACTCTACTCCTTCACAGAAGCGACAACCACGGACAGTGTCCTCCTGTCCCATCTCAGGTGGAGAACCACAACAACAGCCCCGTCTTAGCGAACCAAGAGCAACAAGAAGCTGGTTTTGCTAATCAGAATGCCATGTCGATGATGGCCGAGAAAGAACATGGCGACGTCAAACAACATGAGAAACAACAAGATCAAGAGCAAGAAGTTTAATGAGTCGTCTCCGTGCTCCTTTTCAGAGCAACGCCAACCAAGATCCTTGGTGGGATGATTTCGATATTGATGGCCTAGATGATTTTAGTTACCAGTCTTAATTCTCCGGTTAGGTGTAGTAGGGTTTCCACATTGGAGACTTGAACTCGTTTAAGTGTTTATATTACACTATCAACTTTTATTTTTTTCTTGGTTTTAGGTCTAACTGAAGACTATAACTCGTTTTAGTGTGCTTAAAAACGATGCATTTAATTATCGTACTAAATGGGGCTAATAGCTAACTAAACAACCGGTTATGTGATCACATTACTAAATACGGAATGTATTCGATCTTACAAATTAGGGCTAATATAAGAAAAAAAAATAGAGTGAAAAGGAAGAGAAAGAAAGAATAGTTATTCAGAAGAATCTCCATATTGTATATAGATAATCTTCTTGGACTAGTTTCGGTTTAGTTTTAACTTTAAAAATTCAATAGTTCGGTTTAGTTTGGCCACATACGTACATATGTAGATAGATAGATAATCTAGTTGGACTCTTGACGTCTCAGCTTGCGTTCAATTTCACGAGACGTCGGGTTCGAGAAACAACGGTTGATGGTTTCTTTCTCCGTACCAGCCACCGTCTCTGACAACGACTCTGAGCAGCATGATTAATGGAGCTCTTAAGAGGGGCTCTTGCATCTGTTCGCGGGCCCCACTGACATGTGCGGGCCCATGAACATTGCAAGAACCGCTTCTTAAAACTCCTAAATAAGAACCGTTTTTGGAGGGTTTCTTACACTGTTTGCGGGTCCCACTGCCATGCGGCGATCCGTTATTGGTTGTTTTTTTAATTTTTTTTTTTAATTATTTTTTAAAAAAAAAGGGAAAAAAGAAAAAAAAAATAAAAATAGGAACCCCTAGTGGGGTTCCTTGGATAATCATGCTCTGATGATTCACTCTCTGTTAAATTGTCACACACGTTAAACCCAGTTACTAGGGTTATGAATATATATATATAAATGGATGTGAGAGTTATGGTACAACTAGAGACATTATATTTCAAAATTCATAAAAGTAATATATTTCTTGAAATGCAATGAAGAAATCTTGCTTTTGTATTACAAAAGATTAAATTAAATGAAGTTGGATTCTAGCCAAAGATGTCAGAGATGCCGATGTGTCATAGAGGCGCCCAGCTCAGGTGCGGGTCGAAAGGGCGTGGGTTCAAATCCCACTCTTGACAATTTATTTTTCTCTTTACTTTGTTTCAACTTAGCAAGAAAATGTTCGTGATCACTGAGCTGGATAAGCTGTACCTATGATGTTTAAAATGAGAAATTCACAAACATAGGTTAAGCATTTTTTTTGTCACAATGGGTTAAAGCATCTCACAGCTATTATCGCATAAATTTACCTTCCTTTGGACTCTATAGAAAATCAATGATGATAGTTTTGGTGGAGATTAACGAGGTTATACCTCACTCTGGTTCTTTGTTGTGTTACTGTAACCCTCTCCGTTCACACATTTTGCATCCTCGAAAGAGACACATAGACTGAAATGAGAAGATGTATATCATGATCATGGGTGAGAGTTTTGTAAAAAAAAGAATTATCATTTGTGTATCCCGAAGATGCAATAGTGACCAGCGGATGAAGCAGAGACGCATAATGGGTTCAAATCCACTCTGACAATGTTTTTTTTGTCCTTTTTCTTGGTCCTCTGTGCTATTTTATTTTAATCCTTGTTGATGACCGTAGCATTGAAATGAAAGAATTATTCCATCTAAATTTTAAAAGGTTAAATGTAAAGAAAATATATAATGTTGAACCAGCGGATGAGAGAGAGACGCATAATGGAGACATCTAGGCTCGAGGCTCAGCTCTATAATGGTTGAATATGAGGAACAACACTAGGAGACAAGGTCTGGCCCATAGGGAAACATGGTGGGCAGTTGAGATTTTGACCAAAATGAATCTCTAAACCTTAACCCAACAACTTGTAATAGCATCTCACATATTATTAGTGCAAGTAAGAGTCAATAACTAACTTCAAGACTCAATCATGTTACTGTACATTTTAGGTTGAAGAGGCCTAACCAATTATAGCAGTTGTGGATACATACATAGACAGAGAAGAGAGAACAGAAGTGATGGGAAAGAGTTTGTGGAGCTTACATGAAAAGCTTAGTGTATCAGAGATGGCAGTAGATATATAGACAAGAGTTTACCTTAAACATCACTTTTTCTTTGAAAAAATCCAGTGATCAGATTTTGTTAAGTTGCAGCCCAGTTGTACTCAAGGATGCAAGTTCAAGATGTACAAGTGGGAAGAGTTCACTGGTTTAATAAAAGTGTGTCTGGGAAGTGTGCTGTAACCTATTTAGCCAGAAGCATATCCTGTCAATGTAGTTAATGTTCGTAAATTTGAGTCATTCACTTTTGTCTTGTCTCCCCTCAGCATTCCATCTGTCTTATCATTAACACTTCATTCTTTTCTTATCCAACAGGTGGGAAGTTTAACCTGTCACACCTCATATTTTTGAACTCCCACAATGAATGAGCCTTTGCTCTATGTTTTGAGCGTAATGTTATGCTTTGCTTCGTTACTGTTCTTCTGTTTGTTTGCAGTATAGTCGCAGTTCGGTTCACAAAGTTACTATAAATATCATTTTATTTATCTCTCTGTGTGTTATGATTTCATGAATATAAAACAGCAAAAACGGTAACAAACAACTAGCTGTGAAAACATGATAATGTAATGTGTAAGTGGGAAAGACAATTAAAAAGTAGGCAAACTCAGGAAGCTGCATTATTGACCTGAGGTCATCTGACTAGGAGTTCCATTGTGAGGAGAAGATGTCTGTACGGCTAAGTGGACATGAAGGTTGGATGGAGAACCACTGTGGATGCAGTGAACGTGGAATCCATGTTTGCATCTATCCAAAGCCACGCCGAGGTTGTCACCTTCTGGATTCAGACAAGTCAATGATACACTCTGCTTCAGTGCTGCGCAGGTTCAGATCAGGAGAGCAAACAAGTACTGCGAAGCTTCGGAATGAGAGAGGTCCGTCAGGGTCAGGGTCGGCGGTTTAGGTCATGCTGGAGACGTTGGACAGGAAGCAACAACGTAAGCAGCCTGGAGTGAGAGGACGCAGATGCAGATGATGGAGAAATGATGATGAGCAGGAGAGAGGCGTGGAAGCAAAGTCGATTGCGGATGAGAGTAAGGCTGGCAGCTGCAGCTGGGACTTACATGTAGCAGGTAGATGGGTTGGGGTCAGATGATAGCAGCCGCAATTAGAACTCAGACAAGTACCCACCACATCATGTCTTGTGTGTGGTTATAAGAGAAGAGTAAAAGAGCATTTAAGGAGAGGACAGACAGCGAGTGTGGCGTTGAGTTCTTGTTTGTGAGGCGTGAGACGTGGATGGTCTTTGCTCATGAAGGAGGACCTAGTGAGTTATGATTTGTAGACTAGATAAAACTCACATAATGCTTGCTACTGCAAGGCAACTCTACAGTTCCTCTCTCTAAATCTTTAATGCTCATGCATGTTCTAACTTGTTGTATTGAAGATGTTGTGAATCAAAGATTTGATACTCTCATATCACTGTGTGTATAATACTGCCTACACCATACTGCGTCTAGTTACGTGTTGCTACTCACATTACAACTCTACCATTCCTCATTATTTATTACTCTTCGAATTCCTTTCCTTCTGTATCTATCACAACATCTTATTTGTCTTTTATATCTTCATTTTCCTCTCATTCAGTCAAAAAAAGACAAGAGAAGTAGTGGCAGGACTGCAGAAAGACGACAGACGTATTATGTAAGACTTGTGCTTAAACATCACTTCATTCATTCCACATCTGAAAAATACAAATTGCTCTTAGATACGCTCAAAAAGTGACATGAACTCTCTGTCTCTCTTTCATGTATTTCTTACCATTATTTGTATCTTGTCATTTTACAGCAAACAAAACAAGGATCCAAAAAAGGTAAATTTCAGACTAAAACAAAAAAAAGCGAAGAAGCAAACGAAGCTCAAATTGCGAAAATTTATGGAATCTAATAAGTTGCTCTCTGAAAACTCATCCAATCAATCACCTCATCTGCCTAAGTGTAGATATGCTCAAGTCTCTAGAGCTAGAAGCAATTCCTGCAAAAGTACCAATTCATGCACGTTGTTCATCACGTTGGTTTCATCATAAGAGCAATAGGCTATCTAGTTCTTACCTCTGTGTGTTCATCATGTATCAAAACCGTGCATTCCCTCCTTACAGCTGACATTCCCAACCCGAGCTGCTCATATGCAACACTCCTCCTCTAGATCTATACTCGATATCATTGCTTCTACCATAATTAATACGTCCTCACCAACTGTTCCCCGGCACTCTCTCCTGTACTTCTCACGCTATAGTTCCCATTTAGAATCTCCACTTACTCAGCGTTCTGACATGTAACTCACACCACTATTGTTATCCCACCATAGTTGATTTCTGGTTAACAGAACCATCCTGTGGCCACCGTACCTGCTAAGACTTGCATTATATCAGGGCTAAACGACCTTACAAAGCCTCCATTGGTTCTACTAACATAACTCTGCTTTTGCTTCCTCCATAAAATCCAGATCAATCTCGAATCCGTGGCAAACGGAGAGAAGCTGCCTTGGTTACTCACCGCTGGACTGTACCTAACTTCAGGTTGGCTCCGTGGGATGAGGTTAGACTCAGGTTAAACCCTTGTGTGTAATCGTTGAGCAACAAACTCATCCTGCTACTTCTGAAGTATTTAAGATGCTAATGTTCCGGTTTGGGCTGGGAGAGCTTTCCTTAGGACGGCCACTTTGACCTCAACCATCTTACCACCAGTTCATGGAACTTCCTCTGCAACACTTTGTCCACAGCCTCTTCTGAGTCGTATGTAACGAAGCCAAAGCCTCTTGGGCGCTGAGTTTTGTGGTCATACATCACCACAAGATCAATGATTGTCCCAAACTGAGAAAGTACTTCTTGAACTCTGCCTCCGTCACTGATGATGCCAACCCTCCCACAAATATCTTTTTAGAGGTGTGCTGAGCCAGGGGATCCCTGAAGGCTACTGCTACTTTTGTTCAATGATATGTGATCATCTCTTGGAACTGCCTTCTTCGCCTCCACCTGTCACACATACCACCAAGATTAACAAATCTGAAACCATGAACTGGCAGAAATGAAGCATTACAAACTAGAATCACCACATTTCAGAGTTGGTTATGTCGGGTAACACTCGTTGTCTAATAAGACATTCCAGAAACTATTGACATCAGACAATGATAGATGAAAACTACAAATTAGCTGCTGCAAGTGCCAAGTGAGATAAAGCACCATACAAGACTCTAAAACGAAGCAACATTGAGCAACACTTGTAGATAGATATACTTTTCAGACAGACAGACATACACTGAAACCAGTTCGCTTTCAAAAGCATACAATCATTGAACCACCCGGAGATTTGTCCTAAGGAACTTTTGGAGATTGTTGAAAACTTACAGATTTACCATCAATCATATGTTTCTGGAGAAGGACTCTCTCAGCAACACTGGAGTCTTTAAGACGACAAAACCAAAGCCACGGGCACGACCGGTTGAGACGATCCTTAATGACAAGAGCCTCTAAACCCTCACCAAAGGTCTGAAATACTCAAGAAGACGATCTTCAGTGGTTTCCCAAGAGATCCCACGATAAACAGCTTACAAGAAGAATCCAACTCCATCCTGTCAAAAGCATCAAAACCAATAAAACTGAAATCTAACTAATATATACTCAGAAGCAAAAACGAATGTGAATACAAGAGTGATGAGAAGAAGAAACCTCGTTGGAAGGCAAAAGAGAAGGACTTTGGCGCAGGGTAGTGATCAGATTCAGGAAACCGATCGACCCAAAGAGCTGGAAAGATGAATGAGGGAAGGGTGGGATCAGAAGCGAAACGTAAAGGAAGCAATAGAAGAGAGAGTAAGAAAGATAAACTGAGAATGATATCTAACACTAATGAAGAGAGGCCATCTTTGCCCTTTACCTCAAATCTTTTTTTTTAAAATGGGCCAAATCAGAAAGACAATTAAAAAAAGAAAAAAAAGATGGATGGGAGTTCGTGTGTGTAGCAGAGAAGTGAGGGAGTAGACAGACCAATGTTTTCTTGTTTTTTTTTTTTGTTTGTATTTTATAAGAAGGCAGGCAGGTAGGCACGAATATTGTTTGGTATTCTCTCTCCTTTTTTGGAGAGACGATGGTATTTTTGTCATTTCTCTCTGTAATAATAATAATTAATAAGTAAGTAATAACAAAATTTTCTGTTTTATATTCTATTAAAATTATATATTTACTTTAATAGCGTTTTAATTGGGAAAGAAAATATACTCTTTCCAGTTTTCTATAAGAAGAGCTGGCGTTAAATTAGCTATGATACTTTGATCAAAAAAAATATTAGCTATGATACTTTGATCATATTAGCTATGATACTCTTTCATCAAAAAGAAGATATCAGCTATGATTACTTTTACATTTCAAAATTTAATAAAATGTAGATGCATTGTTACTATATATATTATTGATATTACAATTAGAATACTTTTCAATATATATATATATATATATATATATATATATATATATATCAAAGTATAATATATCACTAAAGATGATTTAATCATTAAATATTTTATTGGATTAAAAATTAAATTATATATGAAATATATCGTGGTGGTCTAGTGGTTTTTATTAGATGATGAGTTACACTGTTGATCATAAAACTACTAGTTCTATATGTGGCTATGTAGATATGGACATATTGGTTACAACTCATTTGAATACTTAGAGAAAGGTTCCATATATGAGTTGCACTTTTTTAAAAAATTAGTTTGAACGATTCCATAGGTGTTGGATATCCCATGTTAATAATAAAAATAAACTAAATATTCAATAATAAATATCTAATAAATTATTAAAACAATATTTAATTTACACAAATAAGGAGTAATAATTTAGTGTCCAAACAAAACAAAAAAAGCAAGACATGGTTCACTATGAACATCAAAATTCGAAACTAGAAAAAAATGAAACATTTTTTTTTCTGAATAAAACTAATGAATCAAATATTGGTCATAAAATTTGGAATCAGCAAAAACGAAAACTTTAAAAAGCCGGGGTAATCAAAGTGGAGTGCACAATGGGATTGGTTGATAATGACAAGATTGACATCCAACAATTTTTATTTCTATATATTTGCTGACAGTTAAAACTTTTGTAATAAGTTAAAGAAAAATACCCTAGACGTAAAAAATTTTTGTCACAAAAATAAATTTTAAATGAAAAAATGACAAAAATAACCTTTTTAGGGTGGGATTTTGGGGGTAAATATACGTTTATATCTCTTAGGTTAACTAATCTATACTTAGGGTTTAGAGTTATGGGGTGGGGTTTTTAGGGGTGAGGTTTAAAATTGAAAAATTAAATGAAAAATATTAATTTTTAAAAAATAAAAATGTCTAGTTTGGTCATTTTTGTTTTTGAAGTTTATTTTTGTGACAAAAACTTCAAAAGGTGTTATTTGAGAGATTTGCCCTAAGTTAAATACTAAGTGGAATATGTGCGAATGACAGAAGGGTGCATGAACATAAGACCAACATTACACTTAAACTATTGCTTTATATATAGTTCCGTATTCCTTTCAATTACTAAACTCTTCTCTCCTTTCAATTACTAAACTCTTGATCACTCTTCTCTCCTTTTCTTCAATTTTTTTTTGCAATTTCTAAGAAAAAGTCTTCACTCATTTGATTAAGAACTCAAATGCATAACATATATCTAAGAACTTTTATACATATATCATATATGTATATGAATACATACGTATACCAACTCAATTATAATACTAAAATGAATGTATACCAATTATAATATATCAGTGTCGAGTAAAACGTCAAAGATGTTGGAAAAAATGAATTTAATCCAAATTTTAGCCAAAAATGAATTTAATAATAACCAGAAAAATGCTTGACTAACCAAAATTTAAATAAACCACACACAAAAAACAGTTGAATCTTTCGAGCCCATTATTGAGACCAATAGAGATGAAAAGCCCATATCAAAGAGGCAACGGAACAAAATTTGAAATGAAGAGATTGCAAGTCAAATTCCCTCTGCTTATTCATCTTACAGTAGGTAAAGTCCAGAGCCGGGCCTGGCATTATTGGGCTCAATTCAGTTTTTTTTCAGTACCAAAAAGAGTTTAAAATCATACTTAAAATATATAAGCAAAACAAATTTATCTAAAGAAAACAAAATGAAGAATCAAAAACAAATTATCTAGATTTAGGTAGTATATATAATTTCAGAAATTTCTAGATTTTTCATATATGTTAGGTTGAAAGCATTAATTTTTTTATAAATTAATATGTAAAAACAGTTTTTTAAAAAAAAATATTAAGGGTCCTTATATAGACGGCCCATTCAAATGTTTCATTCTAATAAGTTCAGACCCGGATCAGTCAGATCAAGTTCAAAAAGTGTAAAGCTGACAAGGAGCTGAGAGGGAAATGCAAGATGGAGATCAGAAGAGAGGAAGAATGTTTTAACTAAGGCAAAGCAAAAGTGCATCACAATGTAAGCTTTCACCTTTTTCTTTCCACTTGATACGTGTTGTGTCTCATACTCTAGTCTGTTTTTTTTGGTCGAACCGTGTGGATGATCCAAGATTTGAGTTGAACAAATTAAAAGGTGTTTTCTAAAATAGTAATTTAAAATAAATTAAATGGTATAGTAGATGAAGAGAGAAAGCAGATTTGTTTCCTTTACATCTCTTCCTTTTTTTCTCATTTGATGTATTGATGACCTCATGAATCAAATCATCATTAGTAGTACTGGTGTTGCCATGATGTGTTGCAACCATATAGACATGAGTGATGATACTTAAGCTTATGGAATATTATATAGATATCATCAAAGACATTACACAAACAATACTTTTAACAAGTTTGACTGACTATAAGAAAAAACAATTTAAACCGATACGAGTCATTTTTTCTACTAACAATATGTCAAAAATATCTACCTTATAACAACTTCTCCACTACTTCACTACGAGTACAAGTTTGAAAAGATGAGTATTTTAATAAAGATTAAAATGGTGTTGGTAATAAAGAAAGAGAGAAAGAAAAGCAAAGAGAGTAACCGTGTGTGGTGGGTCTCCATGATAACTACGTCCCCTGCTCTTACGTAAAGCCTTTCTTTCTGTGGGCTTAATGGCATCTCTAGAAAGAAAAGTAACAGACAATTCGTATTTTTTCCATCGCATCATCCTCTTCTTTTATCCTTTTACTTCTTTTTTAAAAACCCAAGAAAGAAAACAAAGGTTCAAAAATAAATTGTTTCGATATTTATAACCTGTTTCCTCACCTTTTATGACCAGGACACCAATCTGTGGGTATACCCATTTCCATGCAACTCACATAGATTTCTATCAATATCTCTCTTTACAAATATTAAACTTTACAAAAAATTAATAAAATCATATAAAACAAAAAGATATGTGTCAGAGAGTGAGAGGAGATTAGGATGTTCCCGGAAAGCCCTTTGATTCCTTGGCTTTTTCTCCTACGTATTGCGTGTGATGTGACGCAACGCGTTCTCTTTGCCCTTCATATTCGTCTCTTTTTACTATTTTGCATCCTTTCCATCTGGAAAAAAAAATTGATGTGTAAAAATAGTTTAAAGAGATGTAACAAAAGTCTGCCGGTTGAAAATTAATTAGTACGGTGAGAGACAGATATGTACTTTAACAAGACGAGTTGAGTAAAAAGGCCACTCAGTAAAAATGGTGAAAAGAATCAATGTGTTTTACACTTCTACACACTTTATTCTCTATGTCAACTATATACCTAATTTTGATGCACATTCTATTTTGTTTGCATTACTAATTACTACTGTGTGATTTGTTCTTCTTTTTGGGTTTAAATATTATTTCAAAACACTTTCCTTATGCATACATCTAAGGTTTCGACCGTTCATTGTTAAAGCGTTTTCATGCCTGTTTTTTCGGCATGTGAGTTCCGTCTAGTATAACAACTAAAAATTAATTTTGAAAAGTTTAAAAGACTTATCTATTTATCTTACAATTATTATATACTAGTGGTTGGTCCGCGCTTCGCGCGGAATGTTAGTTTTGTGGTTATGCCAGGTTAATTTATATGAATGATACTGAATTTTTGTTTGATTTTGTTGTAGAAGTTTGTTCTTAGTTGTTGTGGAAGTGTGATTAATGTTTGATAAGAATGGTATTACAAAACATAGTTTGAATATCTTCATGATATGATTTAGTTTACCTAGAGATTTTGTTCACAATTAGAGTTTTAGAAGGAAGTTCAAATGGGAGGCTTATATTTTGTTTGTTTTCTTTAAAAAGAGAACAATTTATTAGTTGCTTCAAGAATTTTCATGGACAAAGCTATGGCATCTCAAGCTCTTAGTCATGTATGCTAACCAGCCGATATACTATTTTTATATTGAAAAAAAAAAACGCAAATAATATTGTAACAAATTATTTTTTTTTTGTATGTGTGTATCCTGTCAGTGGCTTTCAGAATTTGGAGTTCATACCATACACAATAAGTGAAGATAATAGAAGATCTATGAACACCATCCCCAGACATATGGGATGAATTGATCACCAAGTTAAGTGTCTGACACTGTATGTTAAACCAGCAAGTGAAGGTTGCCCCCTTGGAGTTACATGATTTTGGTAAAACTATTTTTTTTATTTATTATTATGGTAAAACTCTTATTCAAATGTACGTTTCTTTTATTTTTGTGTCTTTAAACCTCGAGGCTTTTCCTGTAGTTCAAATGTACGTTCACACATGTTGGTAAAATAGTTTATTGAGCTACATTAACATTAATCCATTTGGAGTTTTAGCTTTAATTCCCACATACTTTTGGACCCCATCTCGTGAGGTTCATTAGGACTGTCCAGCAACCACAAAGTTCTTAACACAGAGAAGTGTACGTTACACTAAATGCTCAGGCATTCCCAAAAGCCTTCTTTTTTTTTTGGTCAAAAGCATTCCCAAAAGCCTTTAATAACCGCAAAAACTTCATTGCCATCTACATCTATAGCATCTGAAGACTAATTTAAGTTAAACTTCACAGGAAAAAGGAACAATACATACTTTTTACCGATAATATGGTGAGAGAAAAATCCTATACATAGAGCACGGAAGACACCGCTTGGAAAACCCAAAGAACAGTAAACGTAAGAGGAACTCAGCGACCTGCTGCATCAAACTCACCAAGGATTCAAATTGACACACTCCTTCCTGCCACGGAGCTCGGTTTAGACAATTGAATCTGTAAAAGACTCCTACCAAGAGCTCTTTCCACTGCAAAATGAAAATCAAGACATCGATTCAAAGTCTCGTCTCAGACAAGAGTTTATGTAATTAATTAATAGAAAATACATACCAAATGAGTCTTTTGTTGGCTCGAATCTTCCAAGATGGCTTCAAGATGAAATTGACGATAAGAGCAAGTTGGATTAAGCGAGATGATTGAGTGTATGAGTTTGTTAATCAAAACGAAGTAGAAATATTTGCAGGCGTACCTTTTCATCCCCTATGAGCTCCCTTCTTTTTCAACACCCGCGCTCGCAAAAACGAAGTGGACGCCTAACAATGTCTGCTTCAATGACCAGATCTTTCAACTGAGAGACCATGAGTTCGCAATAGCCATTTGTTCACCCTTGTTTGAAAGCTAAAGAAAGCCACGAAGTAGAGAGAGCGATGAGATTATTGACAAAGAAAAGAAAGCAACTGAGATTTGGTGTTCTCTTCTTTCTATCTATTAGGTTAAGAAATTTGAGAGTAATGGAAGAGGTTTTGAGGTAAGTTAATGAGTACGTAGTGGGGCTGAAGGATTAAAAGGTCATAAATGTGAGAAGTTATTAGTTGTAAGATTTTAGCTTAGTTTTCGCAGAGACTGAGAAAACTGGTAGATGAGAAGACACTAAGGTTAGAGATAGGAGGAAAAGTAGATGGGCCCCGAGAGAATAGGGTTCAGTGGAAATTACTTCTATAACATATTTTTTTACGCAGGCTCATACGTTTTGAAGCCCATAATTATAATATTTTAAAGGCTTAGATATAAGAAGCCAACGTAAAACATAGCTTGTTAAACGAAGAAGAAAAATCGTAAATAGCTTTTTTAACTTTAAGAACTGGCCGACACGTGTCCAGATTCGCTCACCTCTCTTTTGTTGACGTGGACAGGTTAAGAGGAGAGAAAAGTCTTCTTTATTATTATAGATTTTAATTTTATTGTGGTCTAGTATCATTTTCACGGTATCAAAAATAAATATTCAATAAATCATATATATTTACTTTAATTTAATTCAGTCACACTTAATTATAGAAAATTTATATATAAATAATCAAAAAATAAATACATTATAATAACAAAAATAATCTAATCGATTATTATAAATATTTTTACGTACACTGAAAACCAAGATGTTATAACATGTTTTTTGAAGATTTCCAAAATTGTTCATTCTTATGATCTCTTCCACTCATCTGAAACCAAAATATTCAGAGTCACAAGTTCGAACGTTTGGCTATATAGAAAACGTTCCAATAACTTTTTTTGTTGATCAAACGTCCAATAACTATTTACATGTATCTTCTTGTTTCGACCTGAAAGTGTACTACATATCGAGGTCTGGAATTTCTCAATAGTATATAATTATATCGCTTATATTATCAACAAATTATTTGTTTGAAGTACATAAATTGTAGCACTTTGCAAAACTTGAGAACATAATAATAGAATAAATATTTTGACAATGTGGACAACTGAGAAAATACCATAAAGAAATGACCAAGTAGTCTTTTTTAACACGCAACCAGGTAGACTTCAACACAAATTTTCAACGGGTCGATTACGAAACCGATTTATTGTTAATCTACGGTCTCTGCTAAATACAAATAAAAAAACATACTAAATAATTTAAAGTATGGACTTGGGTACCTTATATTATATTTTACACGCTCATGGAAATGTATCCATATTTTTTTCATCAATGTCACATTTGTATATACAT
>CAJHQP010010539.1:0-18257 GCA_905132765.1 Moricandia arvensis
GTTATCAGCACGATCCTGCTCTGGAACCAACAACCTCGAGTCCTAGTTCGGAAGCACAAACCAGCCGGCTCATCCCCTACACATCCGGAAACCACAACTCGGCGAATCTCTCTCTCTTATTTGATAGATTGTTTCTTTCAAAGATTTTTCAAAGAAAAGAAAAAAGAAAAAATAAAGTTTGATGTTTGCTGACAGGTGGTTGGAAAAAACACACTAAAGATCGTTTCTCAAATCCAAGTTAAGGATCGGTAACCTTCCTTTTAATTAGTTTTGATTTAATTAAATCAGTTATTTTGTTTAAAAACCCCCATTAAGGATCAGCAATATGATGGTCTAAAAGTAGCGGAAACAAAGACTACTATTTTATTATCAAATCTAAATTGACTTTGACTTATTACACATACAAAGATAAAAGATGTGATAACAAACGGTACACGATTCTCTTATTCGCTTATGGTTTAACATGGCTGTCCCAAGATCTTAATTTGTGAAGGCGCTAGCATTACTTTCATGCGACATAACGCGATATTTTTTTGGCTTTGATCTTCTAATTTAAAAGGCATTAATACATAGATTTTTTTTAGTTTTCAACTTATAAAAATATTTATTTTACTTTAAAAATTCTAATGGCCCACTATTTTCATGACCATCCATGGAGTCTCGAATGAACTCCCTAAAATTCTACTCTAACTCAGATGAAAAGAAAAATCAAAGCATTTCCCTAAAACACTACGTTTGTTTATATATATATATATATATATATATATAATATATATATATATATATATATATATATATAATATATATATATATATAACAGTCCATATCCAGCTGAATCGAGCTTTCACTCTTTAGTACAAGGCAAATTATGTTAAATGATTTTTGTGACAGATGGGATCAATCGATCTAGTTTTATGGATCGATTGATCCTTTCTATGTTTGATGTTTTCTCCATTTTCACATATTCTTCATATGGTCCCAAGCTTGACATGTGGTCACAAAATGGCCATAAATTTTGATTATATTGTTGGATTGCCTCTAAATCACCACCAATAAAAGCAAACTCACGTGAATAATTTACGGCAAAATACAGTTTGAATCGATTGGTGGAAATTAGACTTACGGAATTCCTACCTTACAATTCAGTAGATGTGATGGACTTGAAAGGATATGTCAGTCATATTCTGTTCATAAATACAAAAAAAATTCAAAAGAGGTATGTTACGTCGCTACATTTGGAGCTGAAAGTACTTGTTTAGACAATGAAATGTATATTATTGTATTGCAAGAACTTGATTCGATTATTGAAGAACCAAGATATGGTCAAGTTCATAACAAAGAGTTAGGCATCTCTAAAAAAATTACCAAGACTTCAAAATTTCTTGCATACCACATGCCCAAAATGTGATGCTATTTTCTCAGCCATAACTACTAAGTCTTTTCATAGAGACGTATTTTATCTGTTTATATTCCTGTCTTGTTTCACAAACCACATGTTATTTGAATAATAAATAGTATTTTTGATATAAGAAAAAAATTTCCTTCTCTAATCTAAATTATTTTTTATCATAAACATATTTATTTAACTTTTTCTCATAAAAACACACACACACACACACACACACACACATATATATATATATATAATATATATATATAATGTTCAAATTTTCAAGTACAACTAGTATTTTTTTAAATTTGATATGTAATATTTATAATATTAATTTGAGAATTCACTTTCCTTATGTGACACACTTCAAGTTAATCTTTCAAAATAGTTAGTTATGTATATATATCTTCAATGAATTAATATTATTATGATTAATTGTAATTATAAATATTTCTATTTTATGTGGAACATTTATTTTACATTGTTTTATGAAATAGAAAAATAAAATATCGTAAATATCTACATGATTGTTTAGATATTTGAACCACAAAATCATCGGTGTTTATATTCCGAATCTGCATTTCTAACTAAAAATATCTTACACTAAAAAAGCATGAGATGTAAATCTAGAGAGCAAATAAGGGGTTGACTGGTTTTCCCGCTACCACCCGCAAACGGCAGCTTTACGGTTGGTAGCGGTTGTTGGCATTTTGTAACAATCATAGAAAACACAATAAATTGTTTTAAATTGCTTCAAATAGCCATAGAACCGCTAAAATTCAAAAGCTGGTTTCAGCTAGCGTTTGCGGTTACGGAGGGTAATTGTTTTTCAAAAATACTATATAAATAAAAAATAAAAATAATCAATTGAAATTTAAATTAAATAATAAATACCAAAATATATACATTATAATGTATTTTATATTATAAAACTTGAAGAAAAATATTTCTATAATTTTAAAAATATTTAATAGTATAATTTATAAATATATTTTATATTAATATAATAATATGATTTTAATATTATTATAATTATATAAAATAGAAATATTATTAATTTATTATCTAATCACTGCTGCATTTAATAGTTAACCAGTCATATATATCCCGCAAACACAACAATTTTTAACTGCTTTATCAGTCTTTCAATCTCTTAATAATGCATAAAACCGTAACCGCCCGCATCAGCAAATGCCCACAATCGTAAACACAACTGCTGCGTTACACTAGTGAGCCCCTAAATCATGAAACATTCGAGACAAACTTTTGCAAGTGCCAACAAAGAGACCACTGACATAATAATAATACTAAGAACATCTCTAACTATAACACGGAATTTGGTGTTTTAGTGTCATATGTTTTATTATTTCAACATGCATTAAATTTAACATTAAAATAATATTATATATTATTCTATTTTATTTTTATTATTTTTAATTTATAAATAATTATTTTCCACTTAGATATTATTTTTTCTAAGTTTTCTAATTTTATGTTCATAATATTTATTTACATTATATTTTCTGAAAAATATTATAATATTTTGTATTTATATTATATAAAATATTTTTTATTCAAATTTCAAACTGTTAATTATGAAAACACATAAAATAGTATAACTTATTTAATAAAAAATAGTATTAATAATTATAATAAAATTTAACTATATTTTAAATGAGAATAAGATATCTAAATTTTAATGATAATTCTCATTTAGTGATTTATTGATTGAAGTAAAAAATATTTTAAATTTTAATTAGTGTAAAATAAATTAAAAATACAAATAATATATATATTTACCTTTAACTGAAATTTCAACTAATTAGTAATATCAATTGAAACTATATTATTCAACGAAACAAAAAAATATATGTATTTTGAATATTTGGATGTGATGAATAAATATTACACCAAAATTTAGTATACACACAATCACATAACATCAATTTGATAAGATGGTGTCACTTTGGTGTTTTATTGGAATAAATTACTTCAAATTTAGTATTTTATTGTCTCTTTGGAATTGCATAAGGTTAAAGACACTGAAATTACAACTGGAGTCACCAAGCGATTCAAAATTACATACTTGATTTCTAGAGCCAGAATTTTCTAGGTATAAAAATAATATATACAACTTAATATATACTGAAAATAAATAATTGAACCGATCTAATTAATTATATCTGAAATCACATATTCAATCCAAGACATAATATAGTTAAGTTAATTTGATTTACTTTTCATACATACAAAATACAAAATGATTTAAAACTATCAATAACTAAAAAAAATATTAATCTTTTAGAATTGATGATTTTGAAAATATGTATATATGTAGAGCAAGAGATAATCACTTAATTTTGAAGTAAGAAATATTACATAAACTTGTTCTATTATATATAAACATAAGTTTTTTTCTGTTTTATATATTGTTATGATAAATAGTATAACAGATACAAATTTTATAGTTATTTAATTTTAACATTATATAAATAAAACACATATAAATTTAGATTTTTTTCCTTCCTCTTCATCTATTTAATTTTCTTGTATCTTCTTGTATCTCCAAACATTTGGTATCTAGTCAATAACAAATAGTATTATACTATACTTGGGACTTCAAAATTTCAAAGACCAAAACACTTACAGATTTTGTATAATTATTTAATTTTAAAATTATACAAAAACACATATCATCTTTTCCTCTCTTTCTTCATTTATTTGTAATTTGTTATTTTTCTTTGAAAATACCAATTTAATTATTATTTTCTCTAAACAATCAATATGTAATCATTAACTTATGAGTTTAAAGATTGTTCGAAACTGTGTGGTGGTAATGAGATGGGACTAGAACACTAACATATTTTGGTTTGATTCACTTATTGCACGAAAAAAACTCACATTACTCTTGATACCTACCCGAATATAAATTTATGCTTTTGGATCCCATTACATACCTTGAAAAAAATCTATCATTGAACTGCACTTTCACTTGGAGATTAATCTGAATCTTTTCATTTGTCCAAAATACCTCCAGATTAAAAAATGAATGGTTATACAGATTAAAATGATGGCATGTCACACGTAATGAAGGCAAAATCGTCACACTATAAGATAAAATGCCCAAATCTTCCAAATCAAATCATTACGTGATTATTTTGTTAATTCTTTTTATATAATGTTATTTCACTAGATTACAGTTTGATTAGTCTCTATGAAAAAACCAAAATGTAGTTGCTTAAAATATTATTAGGCTTAAGATCCTCATTGTGCGTAATAAATTTTGTATATATAAATATTTTATTTATTTGAGTTCTTATCATATTATAAAATAATAGAATAATAAATATATACATTGAATTCAGTAACTATTATGTATATGCTTAAATTGTTGTGGGACATATAAATCAAAACAATTACTATTATTTATCTACAACTATTTTATGGTAAATAAATCCAAAAAGTCATTTTTATGCTATTCTTATGATATATGACTACATTTAAATGATATTAATATATATAGTTATATGTTTATTAAAAATATTTATTAAATTAAAATTTCTATTCATATGGTTTTATGATAATTGTATAATTTTTATAAAACAATTTCAGTATGGGACTTTTAACTGTCCTAACATTTATAATCATTCAAAACAAAAAAATCAATTGAAAATTTTAAATTAAAATATTAAATTCTCAATACCTGTTCAATACAAATTTTGAAATTTAAATATTTATTTTATATGGTATAGAGTTTAATTTAGATGATATTAAAATAGAAATATTTTAAATCTGAATGTTTATTAATAAAATTTATGTTCATATGATTTTATGATCATTTATATCTTGTCATAAAAAATATTAAATCATTGATCACAAAATTTTCAATATGGAACTTTTAAAAGTTTTATTAATTTATAGTTGTAAAATTCAAAAATATATAATATATGGAAATATCTAAAAATTGTATTATATAATTAATTTTGTTGTTTAATTTATATGTATAATATAAAATTACACAAAATAATAGAGGATACACAAATTGTTAATAGATCTTTATTTTTCAAAATTATTAATTTTTATATATATTTTAATCAAATCATTTAATTTTGTAAAAATTTATTTGAGAAAAGAAAAAATAATATTTTTATACATTAATAATGCATTCTATGATTAGTTTAATGAAAAACATAATAGATATTTAGATAGGGACCATCTATTTTATAAAGATTCTAAGAATTATAATAATGATAACACATGTCATAGCTCAAGAATTATACTGTCTCTCAAGTATTATATAAGAGATCTCAAAGCTAAATATGGTAGTGGTTGAATAAATAGATTGCTAGTTCATTTTAATCGACAACAAGCATTTTAATATTTGTAAGTAAAGTGCGATCTAAAGCTTTTGCTCTCCAAAATGAATGACTTCTTTTCATAATGTATTTGTTTAATTTTTTTTTCTTATTGTAAACTTTTATGTTTATAGTTGATATTACTAGTTTAGAAATAATACAATTATAGATTAAATATCAAATTAAATGTCATTTAATTTTCCTTTTTTAATGTAATATTTGTAGCGCCCCGACCGCCCACAGCTAATGTGCCACTCACGCCCGCTCTCTCGGCCCGTGGGCCCTATCCCGTTCCAACGGCCGTTGCATAAATTTTCCAAAGGCTCGAAATTATTGTTTACTAACCCTGCAATCACCACCTGACCTTTCCCCGTGTTTTGGCCTCACTCACACTGTATCGCCGAATCACTTTCCGATAGGTCACCCATCATTTCACTACTCCAACATAAGCACGCTTAACCCTGGAGTTCTAAACGGATGTGTGACGGAAAAGGTAAGTCAACTTTGGTGACATAGGTAGCCAAATCAATTCTCTTAAGCCTTTCCACATATCACAACTCTGGGATGTTACAATTCACCCCCTCTCAAAGAACGCAACGTCCTCGTTGCGCCCCATGACAGGTCTCAAGACGCCTCTCAGGTCAGAACCGATATGGCTAACCAGCTCTTGATACCACTTGTAGCGCCCCGACCGCCAACAGCTAATGGGCCACCCACGCCCCGCTCCTCTCGGCCCTTGGCCCCCATCCCGTTACAACAGTCGGTTGCGTAAATTTCGAAAGGCTCGATATTATTGTTTACTGACCCTGCAATCACCACCCGACCTTTCCCCGTGTTTTGGCCTCACTCACAACGGTATCGTGACCCATCCTTTCACTACTTGAGCATAAGCACACTTAACCCTGGAGTTCTAAACGGATGTGTGACGGAAAAAGTAAGTCAACTTTGATGTCATAGGTAGCCAAATCAATTCTCTTAAGCCTTTCCACATATCACAACTCGGGATGTTACAATATTTTTTATACTATTTTATTTTTTTATATTTGTAGATATTAGTTTTGTATGTAAGTTGAATCTTTGTATGTTTTAGAAAATGGGAGAATAATTTTTTTCTAATATTTTATAGATGTTAATTTTCTAATTATAGTTAGCGTATGTATTTCTTTACTAATTGGAAGACATGCTTCATAATGAATACATAACTACATAATAATCTGCACTCTGAGTAGAATAAAATATTTGATTAAATAATTTCTATAGAAATAATAGAAAAAAATATGTAAATATAGATTTTAAGATTTTGATCAAATTAAAATTATAAAAATATTTATTTTTTATCAGTTCAAGTATGATGTATAGTTCTAAAATTTCAAATATATTTTATATAGTATATAGCTTAATTTAAAAGATATTAAAATAGATGTATATTTTAATCTGAAAATTTATTAAATGAGACTTTATGCTCATTTGGTTTTATATCATTTGTTTCTTGTTATAATAAAAATTATAAACCATTAATCATAAAATCTAAATGTAGAATTTTAACAGTTTTACTAATCTATTGCTATATTAAAAATTTCCAAATATAATACATAAGGAAATATATAAATTTTATTACATAGCTAATGTGATTTTAATTTATTTTAATGATATAAAATTAAACAAAATGGTAATGAATAAACAAATTGATATTAAAATTTTACTTTTAAAATTATTAATTGTCAGATATTTTAATCAAATTACGTAATTACATAGTTTTAATTAAGAAACCAAGGAATAATGATTTTTTGTTAGGGATAAATAATTCAGGAAACCATTACTGCTACTTCCGAATAAGATGCCGGCCTTCGATCCCTGTCCAGAGAAGTGTCGGCTCCATATCCGCTTCAACTCTGCTTATGGATATAATGGAAAAGTTCAACGAAAGTGGCATTCTTCCATATTTCAGGATATAGAAGGATTTAATCTAGTTTCCAACTCTTAACAACCTATATAAAGGGTACTGAAACTCTAGAACAAATGATCGACTATTTATGGCTTCGACTATAAAGTTAGATGGCTAAGACTAGGGTTCCACATCTAAACTAGTTGTAGTCTTGACTTTAAAGATCCATAAAAACAATACTTTGATGTGTGCTCCTGCTTATTATTGTTTACTTCTCTTTTCCGTAATGCCATCAAAGAGCCTTCACTTTATTCTAACAGTTTGGTGCTAAAAGGAGAGGGTAACCAAAAAACCGAGACAATGACAAAAAATGAGGACAAAGAGCAGCCTTCGGCCACTCTGGTTGAGATTGAGTTGCGATCTCAGATCATAGCTTTGCAAAGCCAGATCATCGAGATTCACTTAACTCGGGAAGTAAAGACCTCTATGAATGACCCTGAACTCCTCCTAGAAGTTCACACCTTGAAGAATAAGATGAACGAACACTCCGAACTGCTGGAGCTAAGCGCGAAGAAGCTTTCATAGCTCAAAGCCAAAAACTTAGTTCTCCGAGAGAAAAACTCAACTCTCAACACGATAAGCAAGAAACGATGCAGATTCTGAATCCATGTCCAACCGATTGAAACCCCTCGACACTCCAACCTAGTGAGGAAACACCATTTGACAGGCTCCACCACTGCATGGAGAACCGGCGAATGGAACCAAAACTAAGGGAGAAAACCAAGTGAACATGGCTGAGGAAGAGAATGATTTCACTCAATACTGACGTAGAGATGCATGAAGCGGCTGCCAGCAAAGTAATCTGCAACTACGGCCTATCTTGAGCAATTCTTCTCCAATTTTTTGAAGCCATCTAGTATTCAATCCGAAGAAGTGCTCACAGCTCCATATGAACACTCCGTTGTGGATGAGGTTGCTCTAATGGAGATGGAAAGAAAATTTTACTTCCCAAATACGAGAATGAATGACGGCACCAACGATCCAGATAACCACGTGGCTCAATACAAGTAGTCAGTTATTACTATATCAATCCATAAGGAACTCATGGGAAGTCACCATGTGTAAACGTTTCGGATCAACCTTACGGAACGGATCGATACACTCCTTTGCAATGGTATATCAACATTGCCGAAGGATTGATAAACTCCTTTGCGACCTTAACCGTGGAACAATTCACAAGCAGTAAGAACCTGGGGAAGAAAGATGACGATCTATACGAAATCCTGCAGCAGCGAGCTGAGCTGCCTACGTAGTTACATAGGACGCTTTAACCAGGAGAAGGTATCCATCACATGATGTAATGCCTCGGAAACTATCTCAGCCTTCAAGAGAGGCCTTCTAACGAGAGGGATCTGTAAAATGACCAAATACTAGTGTAGAACCCACGGAGCGATGTATTATCATGAACATGAGCGCATGTAAAATGGGAAGAAAGACTTGCAGGTCGATGCAAAACATACCCAGCAGTAGGAACCAAGCGCATAAGGAATGACAAAAAAGAAAAAAGATGAGGAAACCTCATTAGACGCCTTGAAAGAGGCACGAACTAAGCTGATACCAAAACCAAACAAATCACAAAGGCTGAAGGAATGGAATTGTTGACATGTCCAGATATATCCAATATCTCCATCCTGAAGCCGCGAACTGGTTACGTTCTGAGGGCGGATGGCTTGTAGGTCAAGTGGCCTCAGAAGATGAAAGCATCATAAACGTTTCTGAAACCCAACTGATGTGTAAACTTCATAATGACCATGTAAGAAGCAGAGGACATCATTAAATGAAGATGGAAGTCAATGAGCTTACTAAAGAAATGATACTTCTAAGAATTCCTTTCTGACAAAGCCAAGCATTGCTTCAACAATAAGGAGGAGAACAATCAACTGGCCATTTTAATTCTGCCTCACCACTTCAACACGATAGGATTAATCAATGTGAAATTTAAGGGCTTTGAGGTAATCAGAATCACACACACAACTGACAAGGAAAGCACCATGAATGGTAGGAACGGTCAAGAAATCGAGAACCCAAAACGCTTGCTCCTGGGAACCAAAGAAACAAGCTTCACAGCAAAAGAGGAGGAGAAAGTCCAGGCTCTCCACCATGACGCCTTGGTTGTATCTCTCACGGTGGTGATTTTTTTGGTGAAGAAGATACTAGTGGATAACTAAAACTCAACTAACATCATTTTCCTGGCCGCCTAAAAAGACTTCGGACTGGAAAAGTACGCTCTGGCCCGGAAAGTCACACCACTTATAGGGTTCTTTGCGAGGTCAAAAAAAAACAGTAGGAGATGTCATACTTCCTGTCTACGCATCAGGAGTGAACATATCTATAAAGTTTCCCGGGTAATAGTTTGTGTCTCATCCTACAACATGATAATGGGACGTCCATGGATCCACAACATTGGAGCAATTCCTTCTACTCCCCACCAGTAGTCAAATTCCCTACTCTTATGGGGGAATCAAGAAAATCAAAGGAGATCAGAAAAAAAAATCCCATTCCTGCTACCAAATAACTCTCAAAAGCAAGACCAAGGTCTGTATAGCAATTTACAACAGGAAACCGTGGTTCCGTACACGGAAGAACCAGAGGTTGAAGAGCTCAATTAAGTGCCTTCGATCGAGGGAGAATTTCAAGCCGGAATCTCAAAGTAGTTGCCAACGAGTTAGAGGCAAATATTGATAGAATTTCTCTGGTCTAACTCTGACTATATGCTTGGTCACATGTAGACATGCTAGGAATAGACCCATAAATCATTGTGGACAAGCTACAGTCGATCCTCTACACCAACCAGTAAGGCAGAAAAGAAGAAATTTTTCTCTAGAAAGGGATCACATCATCAACGAAGAAGTGAGGAATCTATAGATGCTGAGTTCATTAGGTAAGTGCAGTACCCATAATGGCTGGCCAACGTTGTACTAGTTCAAAATAAGAATGACAAATGGCGAGTTTGCATAAACGTCAGCAATCTTAACAAGTCCTTCGCAAAATATCACTTTCCTTTACCTCATATCGACAAGCTAGTCGACACAATAACATCACATCAATTGATGAGCTTCATGGGTGCCCTCTTTGGATACAACTAGATACTAATGGACCCCAAAGATCAAATAAAATGATATTCATGAAGTTTAGATGAATCTACTGCTACAAGGTTATGCCTTTTGACCCTGAAGAATGCCAACTTTACCTACCAGAGAGTGGTGAATATGATGTTCGCATAACATATAAGCCAAACCATGGAAGTATACATAGAAGACATGCTCTTAAAACCCCAGGAAGCATAAGACAATATAGCGCATCTCAAGTAAACATTCACTACGCTAAGGAAGTACAACAAGAAGCTCAATCTTGCTAAGTGCTCATTTGGAGTAAGTTATGGAGATTCTTGGGGTACATTATTCATGCACCGTCGCATAAAATTTAACCCGAAAAATAAATCCCTGTGATTCCCTCATCAAGAAGCCCAAACGACGTACAAAAAGTAACATGAAGGATGAAAACCCCGAGGAGGTTCATCTCTATGTTATCAGACAAATCCATGCCTTCTTCAAGGCTATAAAAAATCTCAAGGATTTCAAATGGGATGAAAGGTGCGAGAACACTCTCATCAATCTAAAGGAGTACCTGATAACGCCTCCTCTACTATCTAAACCCCAAAACGGAGAAACGGTGTTACTGTGCTTAGCAATGTCTTAGCATACATGGAATGTCGTCCTGGTACGGGAAGAAGGAAGCAGGTAATATATGGTATACTACGTCATCAAGTCGCTAATGCGGAAATATGTCACCTCAAAAATTTGGCTCTAGCCTTGGTCATAGCAGTGCGGAAACTACATACCTAATTTCAAGCTCATCAGATTGTTTTAGTATCAGGTCGATTGGCCAAATAGGCGGTGGAACTCGGTGAATATGAATAGTGGGGAAACCTGCCACAGCCATCAATTTACAAGTACTCGCCGACTTCGTGGGTTGATTCGCTCCGGCCATGAACCTGTTGTAGAGTGGGAAATAAGCATACACAAAGATGATACCAAGTATGAGAATGGGTATACACGTGGATGGGACCAACAATGTAAGAGGGAAAGGAGTAGGCATTGTACTCACCGCCCCAACAGGGAGACACAACATCAAGAGCCATAAGATGAAGCGACTAACAATGAATGCAAGTATGAGGCTTTGATAGCCGGAGTCAACCTCGCCAAGCAGATGGGGAGAAAAAAAATCCAAGTCTTCATTGACTCACAAATGATCTTCAACCAAACACAAGGAGGAATATTAGGCAAAAAGACGCCAGTATGGCTAAATATTGGCGATAGCCGAACACTTGATAGACTGATTCTAGAGCTAAAAACTAACCAAAATCCCTAAAGAATAAAATTCCGTAGGACAACACTCTGGCCTATCTCGGGCCGGCCCTTGAAACCAATAGCCATATGAGTATCCTCTTGCTCGTACTTCAGTGGCCAACAAATGTGGGAACCAAAATTTGCACTGTTGATTTCCCGATGAAAATAGGAAGGCTAAGTAAACCTAACTTTCCCAGAGGTCCCGGATATCTGCTAAACCACACGCCAAGAAATCAAACAAAAACAAACGAAATTATTATGAATCAGTAAAACGAAAAGAGACCAAAGAAGATCTTATTCAGAATCTGTGGTTTGAGGGTTACAACAGGTAAGCCTAAGCGGTAAGAGAAGTCGGCAAGTTCCTAGTTGTAACCTTTAAAGACCCGACTAAACCTAGCTGAGTTGCAGATCGATAACAGAAAAACGGAAATATGCCAAAATTTCCCTAAGTGTTGTGTTTGCTCTAAGTACTTCGACGTCTTTATATACTCCTTTTAGAGGTGGTTTTCTCTTTCCCTTCTACCTAGATTGAGTTTATCGCTTTCTGGGAATATTTCATTTTCCTTCGATCTTCGTGTTTATCTTCGGAAACTTTACATTTATCCTCTGACTTGACATTTTTATTTCCTGCAAATACAAAATACGGACCATCATATGGATTGGGCTCAATTCATATAAACTCGTGAGTGAGCCTTCAGCCCGTTTTAGACCTTCTCTGGCCGTTTTTCGGACTAAAGTGTTTTTACGATTTGTCGAAAGAGCGCTTTCAAAACAATGTTGATCCCGAAGAAAATTCGAATTCCCCGTATTGAGGAGGCAGCTTTAGGTGTTTAGTTAACTATTTTCTTTCTTACACGACTAATTCAAACCTCATATGAGAAATAAAATTCTTTAGATCGCAAAGTTCAAATGGTAACTTCGATCGAGATAAACCAGACTCCCAGACCCCAAAGAGGAGGCTACAACGACAAATTAAAAATGGATTGGTTGATCATCTCGCCGAACGGGCCGAGTTCCCATCTTGCTTGGTCAAACTTGTCAAACGGGCGAGTTAGTCTTCACGCTTGCGTCCAACTTGCCGAGATGGGCGAGTTTAACCATCATTCTTGGTCAAACTCGTTGTCGGCGAGTTGACCATCTTGCTCGGTCCAACTCGCCCGTTCGGTGAGTTGACCATCGTGCTCGGTCCAACTTGCCGAATGGGCGAGTTGGCCCATTGTGCTTGCCCAAACTTTCCAAACGGGCGAGTTGACCATCGTGCTTGGTCCAAACTCGCCGAACGGGCGAGTTGACCATCTTGCTCGGTCCAACTCGCCGAATGGGCGAGTTGCCATTGTGATTAGTTCAACTCGCCGAACAGGCGAGTTGACCATTTGATTGGTCAAACTCTTCCGTTCGGCGAGTTGGACTTGGTCTGACTTGCCAAACGGACAAGTCGGATGATTGAGACTTATGTTTCTTTCGTTTTTGATACTTGGGATTCATCTGCTTAAGGATAATCGTATCAATCCTTATATGAAACTCGATTCCAGTTTTTCCGCCCTTCTTTTCTTTAAATATTATCACATCTTTGAAAAGAGGACGTTTTTCGGGAAGTTTCATGCGTTGATTCCGGCGTAATCGATTTTGACCCCAAACAGCAAAATAGGAGAAAATATTTGCCATCAGGGATTTCGACTATTGAAGAAGGAAAAACATGGGATCACTCTCATCATCAAATATCTAGAGAAGGATACCCCTGTCCGATGACTATAATGAAAGCAGTAGAATTAAAAAACAGGCTGCCGAATAGTGCCACTCCCATGAGAGATATTTAGGAGGTCATTCTTTGGCCTTTATCAGCATGTATCATTTAGGCAGGCCAAATGATACTAAAAGAAGTACATGAAGGGGAATATCGTTACCATTCCAGCGGTCCCAACTAGTACTCGGAGCTAGAAGAGCATATACTACTGGCCCACGATGGCTTGTGACCAATGCTAGAAACACGCTCAAGTCTCCAATATTCCTCCGGAAAAATGAAAATCCATAAGCTCTCACTATCCATTTAAGAGTGGGCATGGATATAGTATGAAAGCTACCAATGCACCATGACAAAAGGTATTCCTCCTAGTTGTCGTAACCAATACATTTTCAAATGGGTAGAAGCTAAAGCCTTGAACATGATAACAAACATCCAAATCAAGAAATTTCTTTGGGTCAACCTCATATCCATGTTTGGGATCCAACAAGAAATTTTGACCAACAATTATCACATTTCACAAGAAATAACTTATAGAAGTTTTTGCAACAACTGAGTCATTAATCTGACATTCGCCACACCAAGAAATCCTTAATCCAACAGACAAGAGGAATCTACCAACAAAACGATAATTAACCAGCTCAAGAAACTTCTAGAGAATGCGAAGAGAAGATGGGTGGAGGAACTGCAATAATTCCTATGGGCTTACCTAACCATGAATAAATTAGCTACCAGGGAAACTGTTATGACCCAAATCAGTAACCCAACCAGAACTTCACCAAACTTCCCAAACCAACCATATGAAGATACCAGGGACATAGGTCCACTCAAAAGAGCATATCTGGAAAACCATAAGAATTTTTGCCATGAAACCATTTTTCCAAGAAAAATAACTTATCCAATGCATCAGTAAGGCTTGGAATTACCAGAAATTCTTCACGGACCAACAAGTTATGGACTTTACAAGCTAGAAGTTTCAAAGTCAATCCGTCTGCGAGTATCTGCCTTCTAAAAAGGATTCAGGCCCAAACATACAGCGGAATTCACCAAAAATAATCATGTATTCAAGATGGATTTCTTACCATTCCAGGAATCCCATAAACCGTAGAATTGGTCAAGGAATTATGAAGATACAATCAGTTCCCAGAACCGATCAAAACCAATATCAATTGGAGAAGTCTCAACCAATTCAATTTGGTCTGACCCAAAACTATTTGTGGAAGCTAAGAGACACTCTAGAACATCCATAAGTATCCTACCATGTTCCAGCATCCAAAGGATTAGGAGAATCCTCTTGCACTTCAACTTTTCTTATTTAGAGCTTTTTGGTATTAAAACTCCAACAGCTACTCCTTGTCAGTCTAGGCACGAAATTGATATATCGTATTTATTACCAGTTTCAGACCAATGTTATAGACTCTATTTATAGTCTATTATGTGTGTTTAGGCTATGTTTTTAAGGCCTATTTATAACTTACTTACTATTATTTCCAAGTTTACTTTGTTTACTAACTGTTAAGCCACCATCGATCGACACCATAGAGGCACCATCGTCGACAATGAATGCGCGAACATCGATCGACCACACCACCTACACCGATCGGACACTCTCTTGCAGAGAGGGTATCGAGTTCTATACTAAGCTATTACCTTTGAGTTGATTTTTGCCTAACCCATTCGAGCGGCTTATTACATTGGGACACGTGTAATTAAGTATGGCGGCAGCGTTACTAATGCATATTTTATTATTTGAGTTGTATGTACTATCGTATATATAATTTTTCAAAAATTTTATGAGTCAAGTAAGGTAGACTATGATCCAAATTATTTTACTTGACTAACCACACTCTACACCATTCTCTAGGAGATGTAAGGTGTTTGCAGAGATTACTAGAAGTACCGATAGTGACCATCCTGACACGTATATCACATTTGCTAGAAAGTGAAAGAACCAAAGCTGATTTCCACACTAAGTCCTAACATATTTGCTTGCTTTAGATTTGATATACACTAGATCGATCCTTGTCCAAGTCTGGTATGGTAACAACTTCTGTGGCCTTTGATTCCCCTCCCTCTCCCCTTCAGATAGAGTACGAACAGATTTGGTGGCTACATCCATTAAAGCTTGATCATATGATCCCGTAGGAAAGAGATAAAAGTAACAAAAATGAAGTGCAACATGATCTCAGGTGGGAAAAAACCTTAGGGCTTGATTCATGGAAGCCTATCCAAAATATCTCACAGATGTCAATTACAAAGATAAAATGATACCCTCAAAAGAAGGAGACATTGATTGGCAGGAGAATGAGAGCAGACGAGAAAGCAGAAAAGTCGAATCAGAGAAGTACTACTCTCTGTGTTCAGATACTTGCAAATGCTAAGGAGTCATATATCCTTTGATCGATACTACCCAAGTAAAGCCTGCACTTTTATTGTTGGTGAACAAGAACTGTGAAATTAGTTAGTGAAGTCAGACTAGTATTCGCTAATTATTGCTATGTGTAGATGGTTTAGAATGGAATTGGTTGTATCCGTAGGCTCAGTGTATTTAAGTTTATCTCTATGATTGACTTGATAGATGTGCGTTGTATAGGTATAGTCAGGTGGCATTATACTTTAGATATTATGTGAGTCTTCCGCTTTCAAACGCTCTTCTCAGCTTGGTGTTTTAGAGACAAGCAACAAAGGTTAAGTCTCTGGAGTTGATATATACCTATTTATTACAGTTTCAGCAATGTATAGGCCTCTATTATTGTATGTCTAGGCTATGTTTTAGGGTATCTACAGCGATCTCAAGTACGTTTGGAGATATATGAGAGACTGCAGCTTTTGCGAGCACCCCGTTTAGGGAGAATCAATCTGTAGCTAATCATTGGAGAGAGAGATCGAAGCACCAGACTCTCGTCGCATCGACGCACTACCTTGTGCGTACGACCGATGTTACTGCACCGAATGCATCGATCGCTGTTTGCACATCTGACATCGATCAATGACCAATCGCAGACAACATATTTCTCAAGCCCAAGTAGAGAGCAAGACACCAAGATTACAAGATTACCCCTGACGAGTTTTGACCTAGACTTAGGGTTATATTTATATTTACGTATGCCGCATAAAAAGTGTTGTGGCAAGTGTGGTCACTGTGTGTGCACCAGCACTTCGATTATTGATTTAAAGATTTATTAGTAGAGAGATTCATAACTCCTCAGGCATATTCTTGCATTGGAACCCTCAGTATTTATCTACGCATTCTATTCAGACTATTATCTACTCTGATTCATTTCTGATATAGTTACCAATAGATTAGCCTTGAATGATAGCCCATCATGGATAGCCAAAAAGTTTAGGATGCGTAGTTAAGTTATATCCATCAATTTATTTCGTGCTTAATTCTTGCATTCTAGAGTAGCTACTAGGATCTCGAAAGTAGGACATGACGACTAAGGAGAGTAGGTATGTGCCAGATAGACATTCATTGAACTATGTTTGTGGAGCATGCGAGAGCTGTCTAATTAGCTTGTGAACAGTATTTCAAATCTCATCACACTTCCTCTGATGTTCACCATCGATCGACATCAGGACTTAGCTGTCGATCGATGGTCTTCTATTGCTCGCATACGAGAGTGTGAGTTAAAAGGGACATAATAGTAATATTTGAGTTCTAGAATATTTACATATTCTGCATCTTATTGCCCTATTATCATTAAGCTTGAAACTCCCTAGATCTACATATTACATTTACATCTAGTCTAGATTATTAGCGTATTTACATTTAGCTAACATATTCCATATGCATCTACACCTCTAATAACGTCATAGTCTTAAACCGATGCATTGCTTACCAATATTTACATCTACATCTAGTAGATTATTAGCCATTTACATTACTAGCATATTCACATATTGCATCTACACCTTCTCATTAGAATATTCCTTAAACCGATTGCTTGTTACCATATGATGATAAAGATCGCCTAGCTTCATCTTCAAATGATCCATGGTACCCAGTACAAAAATGAGTAATCTACAAAGTCATCGAATACGACACTCTAGAGCAGAACGATGGATACATCAGGCCTATGATGGTTGATAGCGCTACCAAGGATCATCCTGTAGAAAAAATCCAAGCGTTTATTCTAAAAAGAAGAAAGTGATCCTGGGAGTTTGTGTGTGCCATGTCTGATACACCAAGTCTCCATTTGCCCTATCCACATGGATTGTAAGTCAGCATCATACCCAAGCTATATTCAGAGAAGTTAAGCCTCAAGTGAACCCTCCACGATTCTTCTTACATTCGTAGACTGCTCAAGAGTGACTCATGAGGATGGTAAAGATGTCAGTGCAGATCAACAATACCTTATTCCAACAGACTTCATGTGCTAGACATCAGATAGATGGAAAACTATTCTCTACTACCTGTGAGAGCCCATTCCCACCCGGCCCTACTTGACCATAGCATATGCAAGTTAAACCAGGT
>CAJHQP010010540.1:0-18256 GCA_905132765.1 Moricandia arvensis
TATATGTAACTAGGGTAAACCCGCCCTACGGGCGGACGAGTAAATAAGTAATAGTATAATTTTTTTAAAAAGTGTTTAGTTTACTTTTTATTATAAAGTATATTAACGTTTCATAATTTTTACAATAATTTTAATTACTTGTTTTACTATAATAAAATTTAAAACAATGTAATTGTTAACATTTTCTCAATGTGTAATTTAGTTGAATTATACCAATAATAACAAAGATTTTTTTTAAAAAGAATTACAGTTAATTGGAGTATGTAGAGTGAAGTTATTTACTCTTATAGTTATATATTTGTTTCATGAATTAATTTGTTTTTACACCATTTAAAAAGAACTAATGATTTACATGATGTTATTTGTTATAATTATAATATTTTAAGACATATGAAATTATTGTTACTATTTAGACATATACATGTTTGCTAGAATCTTGTATGTATTATATAAATGGAAATCAAGTTAGCCATATTATCAAAATAATGTGATTAGAATTTTTACTGACTAACTTATAAAAAAATAATTTTATTATACATAATTTAATTATTATAGACTAATTATTTTTATTGATAAAATTTTTTATTTTATTTATTAGATATTTATTAAATTTCATTTTATATACATATTTAAATTATGTAAATTGGATAGTATAATGGTTTATCATACATGTAGATTATGAAGACGCTTGTTAGTGGATTTATATATTTATTTAAAACTTAAATTGAGAATATCCTAAAATAAATCTAAAATATTATCATTAAAATAGTTTTTAAAAAGAAAAATGATTAAAGGAAACTTTATCAAAAAGTGTAAATATATATTTATAACCATTGATTTAACTAATGTATAATTAGGGTTTAGAGTTATGAGATGAAATTTGGATATGAAGTTAAAATTTTTATAAAAAAAATTTAAAATAGAAAATCTATTTTGGTCATTTTTTCTTAAAGACTATTTTGTGATAGAAGCTTAAAAATGACTATTTGAGATATTTGCTAAGTAAATTATTACTTGAAAATTAAAAATAAAATTTTATTAATAGAATTTATTATTTTTTAGGATTTTTTATGTAAAGGCTGTTTTAATTTATATAAATAGCCCATTCGAAATATTTAATAAGCAAATTTAAATTTAAAATATGCAGTAATAATAAAATAATGTGATGTATCATTATAAAAATATCTTTTAGAATGTAGAGGTATTAAATTTTCATTTTTATTATATAACACAAAAATTTACTTAACCCAATTTGCTTACCCAGTTGCTTTAGTTAATGAATTAATTAACTATTGAACCGAAGCATTTTTTTTTCCATGGTTTGCTTAACCAATTGGTTTAGTTAATGAAATTAGTGAACTTTCAAACCAAAGCATTTCTATGTTTTTTTAAAACCGTGCATCGTGTCTATACGTGTATCTACAGAAATCAACGCCGCCATTGTCATCATCTTCCTCTCCTCCTTATTCCCTTTTTTTTCTTTTCTCCTCCTTGTTTCTTGTCCTTCCCTTCACTTCTCGGCTACGGATGTTAAGCGGAGTAAGAGATGGTGTTGTTATAAACCTTCACGATTGATGAGCTGGAGTCATGCAAATTGAAGGTATAGTAAGATGATATCTTCGTTCACGATGACTTGAGAGCTGGAAGTGTGCTTCTTTGATCTCGGATTTGACAGCGATAAACACAGGTAGTTCAGGAACCAGTATTTTCATTTGATTGCATGCCTTCAGCTATGGATCTTAGGTCATAGCTTGACTCTTAATTTATATGTATAAGCTGTTTTTAATAGTCTTGAATTTGATTTTCTCTAAGGCTTCATGTGGATAGTCAATAAATTCCAAATTAGTTGGTTTGAGATGAGATGCCAGATGCAACTAATGCCTATATAACAATTGACAGGTTAGTGTTCTCTCTATAACCCTTAAACAACTCCTATGATCGATATAAATTTACTATTACAGTTTATGAATCATGCTAGACAATAAAGTTATATTTTGATAGTTAAGTTGTTATTTTGTTGTTGTAGACTTATGAAGTTGATCAAGAAATTGAATTGTTTCCTTCTGAATCTTGGATTGTTAATGAACTGAATCGTGAATCAATATGTTTCTCACTGATATTCTGATATGTTTTTATGCATATATGAGAAAGAATCAATGGATAAAAGCAATGTTAGAAGATACATTTGGTTCACAATGAACAAAAGAAAGCACTTTCTTCACGCATGCATGTATCCTTTTATACAAAGAATCATATACTTGAGGATATCTGCAACACCGATTTGAGATTCTAGAACTCGTTTTCAGGTACATGCAAGAACATAAGCTAATCTCGCTTGGGTCGAGGAACGTCTTCTTGTGTGGTCGGAAAGAAAACGGAGGATTGGTCAGAAGTGGATAGTCGGAACAGAGGATTGGTCACATTTCTTCCCTCCCAAAGTCCCAGCAGCCGAATTTGGGCGGTAGTGCTACAATGATCGTATTTGAAGTCAGCAAGAAGGAGAGAGGAGTTTGCCATTATACTCTGCGAAAGGTTTTGGTGTCAATATATGATTGTGAGGAAGAAAATGATTAAATTCACGAATACAAACAAACCTATTTATAGTTGAAGAATCACCGACGGGAAGAAAATGGGAGATGCAATGAATGTGATATCGTGGAAGGAGTGGGGGAGATGGAGTTAATTGGGACCTTAATGACGATGATTGAATGCAGAGGGGATCCGTAACGGATGTGATGAATCTCAGACGAAACGACGCCAACGAAGGTCGACCAAGAGATTCCTCTGGAATATTCATCTCACACAACCTCCACTCAACTCCATTGTTGATTTAGGTAGATCGTGAAGATGAACCCTAGATATCGAAGTCGCCTCGTGAAGAAGATGTTGTTATATTTTAATCGGGCCGGGTTATTATCTTTCAGAAAACTAAATAATGTAGAGCAAGCCCAAAAATTGTAAGCCCAAAAATTGTAAAGAAGAGAATCTTTTATAAATCGAAACAACTCAACAATCAACCCGTTTAAGAGAAATACACGTGTCATTCTCTGACTCTTTTATTTAATGACGTGGCAACATAACATGAGAGAGATCCTTACTTTATATATATAGATTTGTATTAATACACAAACAATTATTCAAAAATTTCTTAACAAAATAAAATATTAATATGATGATCGAATCATATGGCATTTTTATTTACTAATTAATATATTTCTATTTTTTATATTGCATAAAACAATCATTTATTAAGAAGGTTTTGTTGATCAATATGTTTTTATAAATCAGGAAATTTTTGTCCTTGCGAAATTTGAGGTTTTTTGTATTTAACAGGAAGGATGGCATACGCGTAAAAGAAGGAAAACAAAATATGTTCTTATAAAATCTCTATTGACACAAAAACGCCTTGTATTCCAGCAAAATGTTTGGAAATGTGTGAGAAAAAAATATGCACCTACTGGTAGTGGTGGTTGTTTATCAGATCTTAAAATTTTTTTGTCACTGCACAGCTGACTGCAAGCCCTAAGTGGTGTGAATATCATGTCCAACCAAAATTCTATATTACCTTTAACAATAATTGTCTAAATAATTATGTCGTGGTCACAATAAAATATTTGTATCAGACTTGTGGATAACAAGAATGTTGAATAAATATAACTGTTAATAACAATATTGAATTTTATAAATAAATGATCACAATGTTATTAAATGTAGTCAAAATTGTGTATAAGATTATAAAGGCTTAAAACTAGTTAAAAATAGAGATGAAACTACAACCAAAATTTAATGGGAGACCATCAACTGAATGTAGGTTTTGTATGTAAAATTCAATAAAAATCTAAAATTAGTTATTTAAATAATACGAGAAAAATTAAACTAGCGCATTTTTAATTTTCAGAAAATTAAACAATTAGTGTCTTAAACTAATAATAGGAGTTATTTGGTCATATCAAGTCGTCGTCGAGCATTATCAGATCATATTCAAAAATCTATTACTTTCGTAAAAATTACTAGTATCTTTTATATTTGCACAGTCTTGTTTTATGTGTAAATATATTTGAAATTTTCTTTTTATTATTTGAAAACCATATACCATAAAATTGTTTTAAAACTTGCCTATCATAACTAATGTGAATAGTTAATGTTAGTTTTAACTTACAGATAGTTTAATAAATTTGTTAAACATACATGTTGTGTATGTTTTTCATGTTCTTTATAATTGTCAATGAAAATGTTAACATTCATTATTCATATTTGAGTAATAATATATTTTTTCTTATGTTTTTTACCTCTTAGAGGACATAGAAGAGTTGAGTCTGAGAAAAATATTTGATAAGATTGAGTCCAAGAGAAAAATACTGAATAACATGTGTAAAATTATATCCAAACAATATCCTATGCATTATTGTTTAAAACTAAATATGATTTTGGTTGATATAAAGTACACATCTAATTCTTAATACTTTTATAAATATTTTTGTTCCATGTGTCTTCCGAGACAAGAAAGAGTGAGATATTGTTGAAAATTTTTTACTTAACAAAAGAACTTAGATTGACCTATAAGGCTTTGTTTTAATTACGGAATAACTAGATAATTCGCAGCGATTATATCACCCTTGCATAATATAGGTTATCATATTGAGTATTATAAAAAGTCTAATATTTGGAAGGTTAGCTTTTGAAATATTTCTAGACGTCTAAAATGAATCATAACTAAATAATTATACTTTGTTTTTAGTTTTACAAAGAAAATCAATGAACGGAAAATGGTGTACCAACATTGCTAATTTAAATATATAAAAGTTTATATATTTGCAATTTCTCTATATAATATCAATAATGGATTAAATTTAATAGAGTTTTATAAATTCTAATAACATATACTATATTTATATGCAAAAAACCATACAAATATTTATGGTGTTAGGAATAATCTGTTAATATTTATATGATATATTAAAATATACTAACATAAACCAATAAGTCTTTGTCTTGTTTCATATATAAACTGTTGGGGTCAAAATCGGTTACGACGGAATCAACGTTAGAAACCTACCGGGAAAATGCACCCTTTGTGAAAGAAAGAGATAATATCTCGGAAAAAGAGGAATGGGAAAAATTGAGGTCAAATCTCGACTGACCACGAAGGAACGGTCTGCACAAATGAGCCATCAAGAAGAGTTTGTCCAACGACTTCAGGTAAACGTATCCCCGTACGACAATACGACTAGAAGACTCGGTCATCCAAATCGTCGAACGGGCGAGTTGGATGGATCGAGACGACCAACTCGCCGAACGGGCGAGTTAGGTGGCACGAGCAATCCGACTTGCTCGTTCGGCAACTCGGATCAATCAATCCATTTTCACCTCGTCTTCGTTAACTCCCTCTTTTGATACTTGATCGAACTTATCTTTATTCCTCTCGATCATGATTGACATTGGAACTTTAACGAAAGAACTCATTTTCTCGAGAAAGGATCCTGTCAATCTTATGAGAAGGTAACACTTAACTAAACACCTAGAGTCACACGCCGCATACGAAGGATCCTAACTCTCGGACGTTGTCGTCTTAGTAATGCTCTTTTGATAAAATCATAAAAACACGAAAGTCAAAAAACGGCCCAATGAGGTCTAAAGCTCGGCTAAAGGCCCACTCACGATTTATCCAAAATGGAGCCCAAACTTTGTGACGGTTTATCTTTTCTTTTTTCTTGCAGGAAAGGATAAATGTTAAGTTCAGAAGATAAATGTCAAGATCGGAGGATACATGTTAAGTTTCCAAAGATAATCATGAAGATCGAGGAAAAAAGGAATATTTCCAAGAAGCGATAAATTCGACCAAAGGCAGAAGGGGAAAGAGCAAACCGCCTCTAGAGTATATAAGGATTTCAAGGTAGATTATTCAAGACACACGAAAATCTCCACTCAGAGCAAACATAGCATAACACTTAGAGCATTTAGGCAAATTTCCGTTTTTGTTAATCGAGCTACAACTCAACTAAGGTTTTGCAGTCTTAGGTTGTTAGAATTAGGGATATCGCCGACAGTTCTCATAGCCAAGGCTCATATCCTATTGTAAACGCTCATACACAAATTCAGAATAAGAAATCTATTTTCTCTCTTTTCGATTCTTACTTTGTTTTCGATCTTTATTGTGTATTCTGACTGATTGGCGTGTGGTTTAGCAGATATCTGGGACCTCTGGGAAACTAGGGTTTACTCTACGTTCCTAACTCAACAGAAATTGACAGTGCAAATTTTGGTTCCCACAGTTTGGGGCTAGAAGGAGGAGGGGAGGGTACGGATCATTCTAACTCTCAACCATTAACACTCAATCAAACCATGTCAGATCTCAACAACCACCAGCCTCGTGACGACAATGTCTTCGAAGAAAACATTGTAAACACTCTAGCGACGAACGTCACTGCGGTCAACGCCGACGCAAACACCACAACGTTCGAGGAGGTGAAGAAGATGTTCTCGACTTTTGAGAAGAAGTCGGCAGAATATGATAAGATCATGAACTCCCTCGCTAAACAGGTGGAAACCCTTACAGTGAGGAACAAGGCCATCTTTCCGCGTGGAACAACCCAAATCCGCAGAATAAGACTTGACTTTGCAACACCTTTGGACTAGTCAGACAACGCGCATGGCAAACCATCTGGACAAAATCACAATGAAGTAACCCCAGCACCAACGCGGAAGAACCCATGAGATATTTCTCCTATTGAAGAAGATAAAGTGGGAGGAGAAGTCGAACGCGTCGAATCTAGCAGTCAGTCCGAACCTACGGATGAAGACAAAAAGATACATCCGCGCTGTAAAAGGAGTCGAGTAGCTCGGAAAAATCCCAGTTCGACAACCCTATGAACGAAGAAGAAGAAGCTATCTTCGGGAACGAACAAGAAGAACTGGCAGAGGAGAAAACTCGGAGCACTCGCAGCAAACGCCGACAAAGTCGGAAATCTTCTAGCAAGAGTTCTGAAATCCGCGATCTCTGCAAAGATCTCATGAAAACGGTGGACGAAGTCAGGGCGGTTGATTCCATATCCACCACGCTACTAGCACCGCACCGGAGATCGATCTACTGCTCGAAGAGGCTCGTAAAACACCCTTTACTACTCGTATCACCGAAACTAGGGTTTCAGATCCTGGAAAGGTCAAAGTGATGCCACACGACGAAACTACTGATCCTAAGGCTCACCTACAGGCTTTTCAGGTCGCGATGGGTAGGTCCAGGTTCAGAAAAAACAAGAGAGACGTTGGTGAATACCGCCTCTTCGTAAAAAACCTTCGCGGAGCAGTGCTAGAATTATTCTCATGCCTCAGGCAAAATTCGATTGGAAGCTCCCGCCAGCTCGCCTCAGAATTCTTCAAACAATACTCGATGTTCATATATCGAGAGACCTCCGACGTGGACCTCTGGAGCTTGTCCCAGGGAGAGGACGAAACTCTCTGCCACTTCATAAAACGGTTCAAAACTGTCATGGCCAGAGTCAGCGGGATAAGCGACAAAGTCGCGATAGACGCACTTCGAGAAACTTTCTGGTTCAAATCAAAGTTCATGAAGTGGATAACTTTGGAAAAGCCGCGTACAATCCAGGATGCGCTTCACAAAGACACTGATTACATCGTGACTGAAGAAGAGACAAGGTTCTTGTCCCAGAAATGGAAGCCAACAAAGAATGCGTCGAAGGATCCGGGGTCGGATCAGAAATGAAAAAAAGAAAAACCCTCGCAACGACAGAAGTGCCCAACACGAAGACGAAGAAATGAAGGAAGCACATAGCTACGCTATTAACTCTGGATCAGAGCAAGGACGGAAGACGGGTAACACGTGGATCCGAAATCCAAATTACAATGAAGACACGTTCTTCGACTTTCACCAAATGCACGGACACTCGACCATTAACTGCAAAGTTCTCGGCGTGAGATTGGCCGCAAAGCTGCTCTCTGGAGAACTCGAAGAAATCTGCAAACCACACGGGTATATTTGAGTAATAAATATCTTGGAACAATCGAGAAGTCGCGCTATGACCTTAGGAATAGGAAACAACAAATGCAATTGCGTCAGGTACACCTCGTAACACGTAAAGTTGCCCTCGGGCAGAAAGTCAGCGATCTCTCCAGCCTCCAGAAGATGAAACTCGACTGATTCATGAACTCGACAATGGCTTCGGATGGTATCCAGCCCATTCGGACAACTTTTGCTGGGACAACCCTCTACGAGGTTGGCAAACGGAGGCAAGGCCCACGTACCATGTCTGGGGGTTTCACGTCTCCGCTAGCCGCCCAGTACACCTTAGCTTCTTCAGGATCCACTGAGTGAGCCAAGAATTCCACCTTTGGCACAACATCATTGTGTTGCGAGCTGGAACCATCGGGGATAGAACGGTCGTCACGAGACTTTGAGGAAACCTTTCTTCTCGAAGACATAACTTTCTTTTTACCAAAGGAATGAAAGAGAGGAGAAAATCTTTTGATTCTTAAACCCACTCCACATACTTATAAAAGAAATGATTCACTATTTCACCTCCAGCTTCAGATTCGGATTCCTCCTAATTAATCCCATATGCTTAAAAACGCTCGCAAGAACATCACAGTTCTGACGAGCTGGGGGCTAACTGTCGAGGTCAAAATCAGTTACGATGGAATCAACGTCAGAAACCTACTTGGAAAGTGCGCCCTTTGGAAAAGAAAGATATAATATCTCGGAAAAAGAGGAACGGAAAAAATCGAGGTCAAATCCCGACTGACCACAAAGGAACGATACACACAAATGAGCCATCATGAAGAGTTTATCCAAAGACTTCGGGTAAATGTATCCTCGAACAATAATACGACGAGACGACTAGAAGACTCCATCATCCAACTCCTGGGACGGAGAAGTTGGCCGAGCAAGACGTCCATCTTGTCGAACGGGCAAATCAAACCACAAAAACCGGCCAACTCGCCCATTCGGCGAGTTGGAAAAGCCCGTCGGCGAGTTAGGTGGCACGAGCAATCCGAATTGCTCGTTCGGAAACTCGGATCAATCAATCCATTTTCACCTCGTCCTCGCCAACTCCCTCTTTCGATACTTGATCAAACTTATCTTTATTCCTCTCGATCAAGGATTGACATTGGAACTTTACCGAAAGAACTCGTTTTCTCGAGAAAGGATCGGGTCGATCTTATGAGTCGGTAACGGGTAACTAAACACCTAGAGTCACATGCCCCATACGAAGGATCCTAACTCTCGGACTTCGTTGTCTTAGCAATGCTCTTTTGGTAAAATCGAAAAACGCCTAAGTAAAAAAATGGCGCGATGAGGTCTAAAGCTCAGCTAAAGGCCCACTCGCGATTCTATCCAAAATTGATCCCAAACTTTGTGACGGTTTATCTTTTATTTTGCAGGACGGCATAAATGTTAATTTCAGAAGATAAATGTCAATATCAGAGGATAAATGTTAAGTTTCCGAAGATAATCATGAAGATCGAGGAAAAAAAGAATATTTCCGTGTAGCGATAAGTTCGACCAAGGGCAGAAGGGGAAAGAGCAAACCGCCTCTTGAGGAGTATATAAGGACTTCAAGGGTGATGATTCAAGACACACAAAAATCTCCACTCATAGAAAACATAGCATAACACTTAGAGCATTTAGGCAACTTTTTGTTTTTTTTATTCGAGCTGCGACTCAACGAGGGTTTTGCAGTCTTAGGTTGTTAGAATTAGGGATCTCACCGAAAACTCTCATAGCCAAGGCTCCTATCCTATTGTAAACGCTCATACACAAATTCGGAATAAGAAATCTATTTGCTCTCTTTTCGATTCTTACTTTGCTTTTCGATCTTTATTGTGTATTCTGACTGATTGGCGTGTGGTTTAGCAGATATTTTGGGACCTCTGGGAAACAACGGTTTACCCTGCGTTCCGAATTCAACGGAAATCGACAAAGTGAATTTCGGTTTCCACATAAACATACACTAAATCAATAAATATACATATCTATGAAATGACCATAAAATTGTAAAATTTATATGTATATATATGTATATATAATCTATAAGTTATACTATGTGTGGGACATCCTCCAAATAAACATTATATTTAGGTAATAATGATTGAGAAAGTGTTTTATTGAGATTACTTTTAAATAAATCCATAATAACATCAATAGTTTTTCGAGAACATCAAAATTAATTTCACGTGTAGAACACAATCCCTTCTATTTACGTATAGGAAAATGAACAAGTCTAAAGCTTGCACATATTGTATGATCAAAAAAACTTGAAAGTTTTCTAAATTAGATTCGTTTAAATCAGAACAATAATAATGTGAGTTGCATAATTTAGATATTCTTTTATAAATTGATTATAATACTTAGATCCTTAAAAAGAGTTTTTGAAATGTTGTAAACCGCATACAATAATTTTTGTTTACTATATAAAATATAGTACTAAATTATCTATTTAATGTAGAATTCATAAATACCTAGAAGGCTAGATAATATACAAAACTGAGTCAAAATAATTTTGTTTTAAACTTAAAAGGATCATCCTAAAAGTATTTAATGATTTTTTCTTTAGTCCATTTTTACTTATTTAAATGTATAGTCTTTATACATGATGAACATTTCTAGATATTTTTATTGTTTATCATATTTTGTGTACATTTGTCCTGCACATACAAATATAATCACCAACATTTTTCATAATATGGATGAACATAGTTCTTATGTAAATTTATGTGATATTATGAAATACATTTATGTATTCTATAGTTAATATGTTATGTTTTTCCAATAAATACATTATTGTTCTTAAAGCATCAGTTATATGTATTTTGTATTAATATACACACAATTATTCAAAAAGTTTCTTAACGCAATAAAATATTAAAATGTTGATCAAATCATATGGCCATTTTTATTTACTAACAAGTATATGTCTTTTGTTGTTTATTTAGCTTAAAACAGTGGTTTATTAAGAAGGTTTTGTTGATAAATATGTTTTTATAAATCAGAAAATTTTTGTCCTTGCAAAATTTGAGATTTTCTCATTTAATAGGAAGGATGACAAATGCGCAAAAGAAGGAAAACAAAATATGTTCTTATAAAATCCTCATTGACACAAAAATGCCTTGTATTCCAGAAAAATGTCTGGACATGTGTAAGAAAAAATATGCACAACAGTGATGGTTGTTTACCGGATCTTAAAGGATTTTGTCACTGCAAAGCTAATTGTAAGCCTTAAATGGTGTGAATATAATGTCCAATAAAAAATTATATTACTCTTTAACAATAATTGTCTAAACAATTATGTTTTCATCACAATAAAGTATAAAAAATATTTGTATCAGAGTTTGTGGATTTATTCATAATAAATAATAATATGAATGTTGAATAAATACAACTGTTAATAACAATATTCAATTTTTATAAATAAAAGATCACAATGTTATTAAATGTAGCCAAAATTGTGTATAAGATCATAGAGGCTTAAAACGCGTAAAAAATACAGAGATGAAACCACAACCAAAATTTAATGGGAGATCATCAACTAAATGTAGGTTTTTTTTGTAAAATTCAATAAAATTTGAGAATTAAATATTTAAATAGTAAGATAAAAATTAAAGTGGCGCATTTTAAATTTACGGAAAATTAAACAATTGGTGTATATCAAACTAATAATAAGAGATATATGGTCGTATCAAGTTGTCGTCGAACATTATCAGATCATATTCAAAAATCTATTACTTTCGTAAAAATTACTAGTGTGTTTTATATTTGCACAGTCTTGTTTTATGTGTCCTTCTATAATAAATTGATTATAATATTTAGATCCTTCAAAAAGAGTTTTTGAAATGTTGTAAACCCCATACAATATTTTTTTTACTATATAAAATATAGTACTAAATTATCTATTTAATGTAGAATTCTTAAATAGCTAGAAGGCTAGATAATATACAAAACTGAGTCAAAATAATATTGTGTTAAACTTAAAAGTATCATCCCTAAAGTATTTAATTAGTTTTTTCTTAGTCCACTTTTACTTTTTTAAATGTAGTCTTTATACATGCTGAAGAACTACTATGATGAAACATTTCTAGATATTTTCATTGTTTTTATCATCTATTTTGTGTACATTTTGTCTTGCACTTACAAATATGTTCAGAAACATTTTTATAATATGGATGAACCATAGTTCTTATGTAAATTTATGTGATATTATGAAATACATTTATATATATTCCGTAGTTTATATGTTATATTTTTCCAATATATTCATTACTATTCTTAAAGCATCATTTTATATGTAATTTGTATTAATACATAAAAATTATTCAAAAATTTGATTCACAGAATAAAATAGTAATATGTTCATCAAATTATATGGCCATTTTTATTTACTAAAAAATATATGTCTATTTTTGTTTATACTGCTTAAAACAGTCGTTTATTAAGAAGGTTTTTTTGATAAATATGTTTTTATAAATCAGAAAATTTTTTCCTTGTAAATTTTTTGTTTTTGAATTTTTTTTGTCATATTCAAAAATCTATTACTATCGTGCTGGTTTTTTACCGGCTCTTGAAGGAATTTCTCACTGCATAGCTGACTGCAAGTCCTAGGTAGTGTGAATATAATGTCCAACCGAAATTCTATATTACTTTTTAACAATCATTATCTAAATAATTATGTTGTCATCACAATTGTCTAAATAATTATGTTGTCATCACAATTGTCTAAATAATTATGTTGTCATAACAAAAACAAAATGTGTCTATTGTCTATCAATATTCTTGCTTCTATTTTTAATCTATTAGGTAGATCTTCTCTTTTTTTTTTCTCTTACGAGGAACTTAGCATATGTACGAGATGATAATAATCAAAATAAGAGTTCTTCTGAACTTCTTTACAAAAATGCTTGCCATTGTCATTGACTTTCTTGTAATTTATACTAGGTAAAGATTTGCCTCTTGCGCATTATGAAAATCCCTCATATATTAAAAGATAAACATTTTTAATAAGTAACTTTTAATTTGAAATATATTCACAAGATTGTCATTATGATGATGTCAGCACAAAAGGGTTTCTCGAACCTTTCATTTACAAATCCATCTCTTACTATATTAATTACATTTTATGCCATTGAACATCTCTTATATATTATTAATATTAAAAGTAATCTATTAACATAATTACAACAATAAGTACTTTCATTTACTAGGAAGCCTCAATTAATAAATATTCATATTAAAATACTATATATGAATGTCAATATCATATAATTTTAATTATATACTATATAAAATAAATAAATGATTATTTTGATTTTTTTAACAACAAAAAATATTGTAGATAAAAAAAGATTGTTTTTATTTATGTGATTACTCTAATTTTGTTATATACTTAATAGTTATTCTCTTCTCAAGTATTCAATATAATTATTATTGCATAATACGTAAATAAAATTAAAATAAATAATAATATGTATAAATAATTTGTATACATAATTAATGTCTATTCCACGCAAACGCGGATCTCAAATGTTATTTGATTATAGTATTTTAAAAATACTTCATAACAAAGTGAGATGGTGAATTATAACATCCGGATGATATCATTGAAGCTTAATGTAAATTAAATAGGTTTTAAAAAATATCAGCATACATGATCCTACTCATCAGCCTTATTTTGACGGTCCATGACTTTATGTTTATGGACTTATGAGATAATGTTTAACCGATCAAAGTTACTATTAACAATTATTAGTATATAAATTTCGTTTTGTACATGTGTGCGAATACTCACCTAGTTATATTAAATATTTTGTTAAATATTGTAAAATCAAAGATAGAATTTGTTGTTACAATTTACATCGATTGCTGTAAATAATTATTTGGACAAACTGAAGACATGCATTGAGTAAATGGATCATAATTAATGAACAAATTTTTTTGCAAAGAAAAATAGGCTCATAATTAAAGTTTGTCACTACATAATTTAAGTTTGTCTAATATAGGAATTTGAGCATAATTTTGAAAGGGGGATAGGTTTTTGCAGTAAATCAAGTAAACACAACACATTAAATAAATTTCAGATCACAATTCGATTTAGAACGCCACATTTGGTATTTATTTTAAATTATTTTGTATTGTAGAAACTATATATACTCTAACCTAATAATGAAATCTGCATTATCTTTTACAGTAATGATGAAATACATAATAAAGTTTTATAATATACTGTTTAATATATGGTAAATATTAATTCACGTATTACATATTTCTTAAATGGAATATATAATTATTAATGTCCGATCCTAACTAACCATAAGTATTCTATATAGTTATGGTATGTTTGTTTCACTATCTATCATTTCCATCTGGCCGATCCATTTGTCATTGCAATTTTTTGTCATATTCAAAAGTCCATTACTTTCGTGGTGATTGTTTACTGGATATTAAAAGATTTTGTCACTGCACAACTGACTATAAGTCCTAAGTTGTGTTAATATAATGTCCAATCAAAATTCTAAATTACTTGTTAACAATAATTGTCTAAATAATTATATTGTCATCACAATTTTCTAAATAATTATGTTTTCATAACAAAAACAGATTGTGTCTACTGTCTATCAATATTCTTTCTTCTATTTTTAATCTCTTAGGTGGATCTCCTTTTTTTCTCCTAAGTAGAACTTAGCATCTGTGCGTGATGATAATAATCAAAATAATAGTTCTTCTGAACTTCTTTACAAAAATGCTTGCCATTGTTATTGACTTTCTTATAATCTACGCTAGGTAAAGACTTGCGTCTTGCGCAAGATGAAAACCCTCTATATATTAAAAGATGAGCAATTTTAATAAATAACCTTTAAATTATAATATATTCACAAGATTTTGATTATTGATGTCATCACAAGAAGGCTTCTCTCACCTTCCATTTAAAAATTCATTTCTTATTAGATTAATTACATTTATACCATTGAACATCCCTTATATATTATTAACATTAAAAGTAACCTATTAATAATAACACACACACACACACACATATATATATATATATATATATATATCAAGATCGTTCAAATTAAAATATATATCATATATAAAATACATAAACATGTTAATTTCAAAATCTGTATTTACTAGGAAGCTTCAATTTATAAATATTCATATTAATAAAAATAATATTTGTTACAACAAATATAAAAATCTCAATAAAATCATATGAGTACAAAGCCTCAATTAATTAATATTTATATTAATATATACTATATATGTAAATATTATATAATTAAATTATATACCGTATAAAATAAATAAATGATTATTTTAATTTTTTACCAACAAAAATTATTGTAAATAAAAAGAGAAATTGTTTTTATTTATGTGATTACTCTAATTTTGTTATGTACGTAATAGTTACTTGTTTATCAATTATTCAATATAATTATTATTGCGTAATATGTAAATAAACATAAAATAAATAACAATATGTATAAATAATTTGTATACATAATTAATGTTCATTCCACGTAAGCGCGAAACTCAAATGTTATTTGTCACATCCTTTCGAAAACAAAATTCTTCATATCGAAGTGAGATGAATACCATAATATCTTTTACAGTAATATTTTATACTCTCAGCTAATAATGAATACTTCAATATCTTTTACAGTAATGATGAAATACATAAAAAAAAATTGTGATATATTCTTTACCATATGGTAAATTATTAATTACTTATTACATAATTGTTAAATGGAATATATAATTATTTATTTTGGATCCTAACTAACCATAAGTATAAGCCCAAGCCGCTCTGGGGGAGGAGATTGGAGTACAGATGCTTCAAAGGAGAGGAGTAACGGAAGCTTCGACGGAGAGGAGTGACGGAGAACTAAATCTCTCTACGTCGAGAATCAGGGTGTTTTGAAGATCGGGGAGGACGATGGCTTTTGGCGAAGAGGAGTGACACACAGTTCTTCGACAGCTCGACGTTGCAGACATAGATGATTCAGGACGGTGAGATCTCTGACGACGAGCCCGGTGAATCAGCTCTCACTCAACGTTCATTAACGTGGGTATGGAGCGGGTGCACGTTGTTGTGGTTTGATCTCTGGTGAACGTTGCCATGGTTCGATCAATTTGGGTTCCTTACGAATCAGACTGCTTGTTCACGATCGAGGTTCGAGTGGTGGGCTGGTGACGTGTGGCACGGGTTGGTTTGGTCATCGCATGGTGTGGTGATTGGTTTCGTGTGGTGGGTTGGTTCGTGCGGAAGCATACGGTTAGGTGTGGAAGTATACATTCATCGCACGATGTCAAGTGATCGCTATAACGATCATACGTTCATTGCACGGTGTCAAGCATACGTTTGAGTAGTGTTTTAACGATTTTTATAAGGAGCCAAGTGATCACAATAGAGAACTTCTGGAATACGTGTCATTCCCATACGAAATTTGACTATCACTATCCATCAAGATGGATAATTTTCGATCTGCTCTTATGGCAGACGCAAAGGGGAAAGAGATTATTATCGATGATGATGATGAACCGATACAGCTAACTGATCAAGACGATTCACATATCATTAAAGATTATCGTCGTTCTCTGATAGAGAATATCCTAAACCCTAAGAAACAAAAAGTGGAAAGCTTATTAATACCATGATTTCTCAATGGGAGATGCATGATAAAGTCACGACAAATGATTTGGAGAATAGGAAGTTTCTTTTCAATTTCGCCACTGAAGAAGATCTGAAATCTTTCTTATGCTAAGGACCTTTTCACTATAATTTTTGTATGTTCGTGCTTGTTCAATGAGAACCAGTAGTACATGATGATTACCCATGAATTATCCCATTATGGGTGGAGATAACAAGCATTCCGCTACATCTTTGGACAATAGGTAATTTGAGGAACATTGGAGGCAGATTAGGATGAATTGATACGGTAGACCTGTCGGCATGAAGGATGTTAGTAGATGTCAAGGAAACCATTGAAGTTTAACAAGAAGATTATTTCTCTAGAGGGAGATGAGGTGTCTATTCAGATCAAGTATGAAAAACTCTTCAAGCATTGTTCTTCCTATGGGATGATGACTCATGAAGAATCATATTGCCCTATGAAAGATACTAGGATGGGGTATCAAGGAAGCAGGTCTGGGACGAATCGATACGGTAGGCATGTCTGCGGGAAGGATGCTAATAGATGTGGACTCAAGGAAATAACTGATGAAGTATAACAGGAAGATTGTATCTCCAGAGGGTGATGAGGTTTCTATTCAAATCAAGTATGACAAACTCTTCAAGCATTGTTCCTCTATGGGATGATGACTCATGAAGAATCATATTGTCCGATGAAATATCCTGGGATGAGAACTCAAGGAAACATGTCAGGAGTGTTCTCCCGTATGCAAATGCCGATTTCAGACTCATCTTGAGAATCTTTGCTGCAAGACCAGAAACAAAACAAGATCACAGATAGAGTTCAGAGAGCTTACAGGAAGGCTACAAGTGATCATTCTATTAAGAAGGATCAAGATGTGTAGAAAAGTTTGAGCATCGTCGAAGGGATCCTTACTCCGACAAGCATACTGAAAAGTCGGGCAAAAGGGACATCAATTCAAACACAAAATTCTCTCGTTATGGATCTCGCTATGATCCATATTCAAGGAACCATCAGAAAGCGTGGAGAGATAAGGAAAAGAGGGTAAGGATATTGGATACTACGACAGCTACTCATGAGTCTTATGCTCAAGGATCACAACTCCTACCTCTAAAAGCAATGAACAGTCTCCTCGAAATCAACAGAAGGAAGTAATGGAGAGTCAAATGGGGAGGAAAAGGCTGGCTAGTCAGATTGTCACTCCATGACACTTGTATCTTCATCAAGATGCAAATGTTACGAAAAGAGATAAAAGAGCAGCTCGATCTTTGACTTTCTCTCCTACAGAGAAAGCTCTACCTACTGATGCTCAAGTGATTGGGGCCTTAAAGAACATGGAGTTTAATGAGTCGAATAGTAAAAATGACGATCGGATTGGTGCGCCAGTGGACTATGAGGATCTGGATGAGGATTTAATTGGGGAAGAATTAATGGAATTGGAAAGCGGAAAAAGAGAAGTAGCAAGAGAATTGAGTAGAGAGGATTGGGTTTATCTTTTATTTTGCAGGAAGGCATAAATTAGTTCAGAAGATAATGTCAAGAAGATGAAATGTCAAGATCAGATGATAAATGTTAAGTTTCCGAAGATAATCATGAA
>CAJHQP010010541.1:0-18256 GCA_905132765.1 Moricandia arvensis
TTTTTATCTTTCAAGTTTTTTCATGACTAGGTTCTTAACGAGGCAATATATAGTACAAAATGACTAATCAAGAGAGAGTGTTAGAAATAATGATTAGTCATCAAAGGAAACTTGTCCTAATAACAATGATCCTCATCACATATACTTGTACTAATTTCACATTGCATACAAATATCTTTATCTAATTAAATTTCTTGTAGTATAAATAAGAGCATAAATAGAAATTACTTGATAACATGAAATAAGAAAACAATCACTTCATCTTTCTAGTACTTTAGTCTCATCTCTCTCGTTGTTCTATCACACATGACTATATAAATTATTAATATAAAAAATATAAATAGTTTTACCTAGTAATAATTCAAAAGATGGGCTAGTTTTTATGGTCTTTTTGTTTCTTATCAGTTCGATGTCTATTCTTGATGATTATAGTGGCACTTTGAAGCCATAACTTTTAAATACAGTGGATATTGAAACTTTTATATTTTTATTTTCTTTATTATATCTCTTTTGCATGTTGTTGATATCAGTGATCCCTGATCCAAAAAAAAACTTTGTTTAGAATGAAACTTAGTGTTAAAATTTTCTTTTTCGATTGACTGTTGTATGTGTTTTTTAGTTTAATGGACCTTATGAGAGTTTTATGGCTTAATTTATGTGTTTTGACAAAGTTTGTGGGTTGATTTTTTGGTGCAGTGGCAATATATTAGGATTAATATTATTATAGGTTTAGACTATTGTGAAATTCACTGAATTGTGATGGTGAGGACCCTTTTGGCTGAGGTGTGTGTTTACTTTAGTAATTAATCTATTGATGTATATTTGTTAGGTGCAAGCCTTTGACTATTTCGGTTTTGCTTGTGGGTTGTAGAGATTTATTCTTTGTATAATGTATAGTATCCTGAGAACGTATTTCAAATAGTGTAATGAAGCATTTGGATTATTATGTGATACATATATTTACTACTTATTCAGAAGGTTATTTGGTATTTCGGTTTTGGTAAGTGCACAGGTTTAGTATTTGTGCGTAATTTTTAACCCAGAAGTATTTTGAGTAAATTAATATTGACATAATAGTCAGAAATCTCCTACATATTATTTGAGGATCATTTAAGAAGATGTGACATTCTATTTTCTATTAATTACATTTTAATTTTACTGAGTTGTCATCACCATAATTCTCTACACTGCTTATGTGGTAGTTTTACAATTAATTTAAATAAATTTGGACCAATTTTTTATTCTCTCTATAAAAATTTATTAATTTCACATATAATAAGTCGACGTCTATGCTTATGGACTAGCAATTTATTAAGCCCACATATAATCTTAGACTAACAAAATTATTCATATGTTTGTATGTTAAAAAATTAAGCATCAATACTAAACAGATTTATATTTTGCATTTTTGTAATATTCTTTCTCAACACAAAATTATTCTTCTCAACATCACTAAAAATCAACTATTAAGGGAAATACGTTTCTCGCAAGTTCTTTATGAAAATTTTACAAAGCTTTGTTAAATAATTGTACTATATGCATTAATAGGCAATTTCATATAACTAAAATTATTATCATTAGCCATGGGTCTTGGGTGAGACGCACAGGCGGTCCTGGGCCCAAGCAAGGAAACCCATGTTTTCGGCCGTTATTTTATTTAAGTATTTAACCGGCCAAAAATTTATTAAAACTGTTAGTGGTGTGCTGGTTAGTGATGCACTAGAATCATGAGAGGTGATTCTAGTTCAATCTGCCATTAAGTGCAAAAGGTTTTTTGCTTTTTTCCAGCCATTTTTTTTGTTTTGGGCTTCTGGCCTTAAAAAACCTAGGACCGGCTTCTGGTGAGATGGAACAACGATAGAAGTGCATCTTTTTTTAATATTGAAAATTTCATCCATTGAGGGGTATCAAACTTCCCCAAAGTAGCATCAAGTTGGTCAACACCTTGACAAAGAAAGAAAAAAAATGCAAAAACAACAACTTCTACCAATAGGCAGCTTGCAACGTAGGAAAGAAAATAGACAAAAGATCTTAAGGGAGGATGTGTTGAGGTCTCCACTGCCTCCCTTAACTGGCATGTGTCTCTAAAATAGCAGTTGCTGCAGCCATACCGGACTATTGTGCGCTATGTAGGACTGATACCGCTTATCGCGGTGTGACACTAATGCGTGATGGCACAAGCTGCCTCATTATGTTCTACTAATGTGTGGTCAAGGCCTTCATACGCCAATACCAGTTAAGTGTGATTGTATGGCTCTTACTAATAACTCAGATCATGATATAAATGTGGATTCCTCATCACTTCTCTCAATTCTTTAGATGATGCCTCAAAGATAATATTGTTATAATGGAGAATATGCATGTTTCCACTGCCCATAGAATTGCCTACATTTCAGCTTCCCTATCACAATATGTCCAAGTCGGATCTAGCTATATACCTCGCGCCTGCAACCGCTCTTTGACAACTAAAGCACCTACCTTGATAAGGCCCACCAGAGGAAGTTTATTATCTTGGGTGGAGCTTTGACTTTCCAATATCACGCCAAAGATTCTTTTTGATCGGCGGTAATGTATGTGTATTAGGATGCTCAAAGTCCACCAAAGCTTCTGCTAGTTTATAGCCACTTTTCGTGGAATATGCACCATTTGCAGTGAAACCCCATTTCATCTAATCTTTCTTAATGTACCTTAGGAAGTATCTGCACTATCCTTTGTGCATCCTCAACAGTAAAGGTTGGAATACCATTTTTATATTACATATTCATGGTCCTGACAACAAGATATCAGAAACCTTTAGCACCAAGTTAACTAGAGCATCTTGTTTGTACATCAGAGGCTTTTGGTACCGTGTCTATAACCCAGTTCTCTGCATGGAAATTCGATTTTATGCTATTGCCAATATTGTAGACCATACCCTTTTTCAGTATATCCATGCCATGAATGATGCTCCTCAAGTAAAAGAAGGCCTAGTTCTCATTCCACATTCCAGGATTACCACACTTATTAAAGTATTGTCCTTTGAGACCTTTGTTTTCAAAGAGTTTGGTTTGTTCCAGATCTGATAAGCCTGCTTGGCAAGCAAGGCTTGATTTGAAATGACCAATATAATGAAATTCCCAATCCTCCTATCTCTTTCGGTTTGCACAGTTTTTGCCAAGATACCCAAGAGATTTTTCTCTTCTTATCTCCACTACTCCACCAATATTTCACAATTTCACTTGTAATCCTTTTCAACCAAGTCCTTAGTCAGGCGGAACACAAACATAGCATAGATAGGTAGTTCTAGGGCCTACAGACTTGATCAGAATTTACTTAACACCAAAGGATAAAATCTTTGTGTACCATCCTGCAACCTCCCTTCTAGCTTTTCTTTTATCAAGTTTAGGAGATCCTTTTTGGAACCATTAAAGCATTCTGGAAGTCTTAGATTAAGAATCTTCCCCTCCTTTTGTACTATGCCCAAGGTTCTTTTAACACTGTCTCTTGTCTGCTCACTAACTTTCTCTCCAAAAATGATCTACGGTTTGGCTATGTTGATAATTTTCCCTGATGTGTCTCCATAGAACTTTAAGCAGTGTATTATCTCCTCAATATCGCCCTCTGTAGCTTGACATAACAGTAGACTATCGTCCACAAGCAATAGATGATGATCTAGTGGTTTGTTCTTTGCAAGTTTGATTCCATGGAGACTGTCATTCGTTTCAGAGTGGATTAAGATACTTACTAATGCCTCTGCATAGAGATGAAGAGAAACGGGGGAGAGTGGGTCTGCTTGTCTGTTCCCACGCGATCAGGCCTAATAAACCATGAGATTTTCCGTTCGACAAGACTGAATAGGACACTGAATTTATGCAGGGCATAACCCACCAAAATCAGACTTGATCAAAACCCATCTTCTCAAGTATAGTTTCAACAAATGCACTTCACACAGTCATAAGCTTTCGACATGTCTGCCTTGACAGCCATACAACTTTCTCCAATCTTTGGGTTTGTTCTGATACTATGTAATAAGCTCGTGTGCTATGATGATGTTGTCTATGATGAGCCTGCCCGATACGAAAGGGCCTTTGTATCAAAAACTAAGTATGACAGAAGAATTTTGAGCATGTTGCATAGAATGCGTGAGATGATTTTGTATGCGGACTAAACAGAGACATATGGGTCTCCTGGTCTTTAATTTCAGTAGGATTGTAGTCTTCCGGTATAGGAAAAGTTGTGTATTGTTCCATCCCGCTGGGAGTGTGGCCTTCTGAAATAAACCACGAACCTCTTGCATCAGGTTTGGCCCTGAAATTTTGCCATTATTTCTAGTAAAATAAACTAGTAAGACCATCCTCTCCATAGGCGCTACTTCCCTTGATTCCGAAGGTAGACTTTCTGATCTCTTTATATGATACCTCGCGAGTGAGATTGATATTCGTCTCTGATGTTACCTTGCTCGAGAAGCCTTCAATAGTGATTCTAATCACCATGGATTTGAACTCATAAATAAGTTCTTGAAATACTTCCACTGCGATGCTTTCTTTAGATCCCTCTGAAAGGTGTTCAATCCCAAAAACATCTTTCAACATCATCACTTTATTTATCACTTTTTCCCTTTCACCACACTATGTAAATATGATGTATATCTATCACCATCCTTTAACCATTCCTCTCTGCTTCTCTGTCTCCAAAAGATCTTATCCTCATGAAAAGCCTTGGCCAAGTCATGCTTGATATGTCTGATAATACCCAGATACAGAATATTGTGATTTCCTTTTCTAGCTACAATGTTAGACGGTCAATGTTTTTCTTAGAGTTCATATTTTTTGCTCTTTTCAACTTTAGAAAGCTTTGTTCTGCATCTGGCTATATCTGACTCCTCATTTTCTCCACACCATCCCTTGATGATCGCTTCCTCCACCCCTCCTTTACCAACCTCCCTCTTGTCAAAATAGAAATGCCCCCTGTTCTTATTTCTCTATCTCCAGCGAGAAATCAATGCGCAGAGGACGATGGTCAGAGGCACCACATATTCATATTACTCAGTGAGAGACCTTGGAGATAAGTTGAACCACTCGCCATTGCCGAAGCTACCTATCTAGCTGGCATTGCCAGACTCTATCTCTCCTTCCTGCCCAAGACAAGATGTTCCCTACGTTTCTCATAATCTCTAAGCTTACATGCTTCAGCCATGTTTCTAAAAATCCCAGAACGTTGACTCCTCCCTTACGGCACAAACCTAGTTTTTCACCACTGTGCATAAGCTCATTGAAGTCACTTACCAACAACCAAACTTCATCTCTTGACACACCAATACTTGAGAGTTTCTCCCATACCTCTCTACGCTTACTTCTCACTGAATCCCTGTAAATGCAGGACATAAGGAACACTAAGAACCCAATCTTCACCTATAGATCGATAATTCTTTTATCACTGTAAGGAATTTCAACCTCATAACTTTTCCACATCAGAGATAAGCCACCACTTATTCCAATTGGGCTCAATAGTATGTAGATTATCATAACCTAAACTAGCTTTCAGAACATTAATGTAAGAGAAAAAAAATCAGTTTCATAAGAAAACAAATCCAAAAAATATTGTCTTTGTATATCCCGGATTGTTTGCATTGTCTCGATGCTACATGCACCTTTGACAGTTCCAGCCTGAGTACACTCATTGGCTTCAATTACGGAAGCCACTGAAATTTATTTTTTTGGTGTTTGGTTACTTTCCTCCATCCATTGAACCACCCTCAGATTTTCTCTTGCTACATCCTTTATTGATTCCATTCTTGACTAGCCCTCAACTAGCTGTGTGTTCCCACATCTTTCCTCAGCTTCCTCTTCCACACTGGATGGCGGGTTTCTCAACTTCTTTTGGCTACTAGACGTCCCGGTAGCTAGGGATTTATCATTAGTGCCCAGGCTGAATATTGTTGGACTACTATTAGTCAAAGGAGATGAGAAGCTCTGATCAGATCCTAAAGCACTTGCCTCTTTTATTTGTTGAGCAAAAGGGGCTGATCTCACATGGGAACCATAACCTTCCCTTTTGAGGAGGTTATGAGTAAACTTATGCATAACATTGGCTTCCTCTGCTCCATTATCCTCAATAGATAGTTGAAATCGTTGTATCCTGGCTAATCTCTATGTTTCATTGGAACGAGAGATGTAGAGCATGGCCATCTTATGGGCTTCCTTTGATAGTTCTGGAACGATGGAGGGAAACCTTGTGGGCCATCATGGGGTGATGTTGGGACCACCGTTTTGTTCCTTCCTTGTTCTAACGCAGGTCCTCCAACATCAACTTCTCTGTGTTTAGACGCAACCTTACCACGTGAGTTAGGTGTCTTTTTCCACAGTGGGCATTGAGGTTTCTCGTGAGTAAGACGTAGGCAGTAGAAGCACTTCTTGCGCAGCTTTTCATATTCATACGAGATTATCACACCTCCTCCAGCTGGGAGATTTAACAACTTCTCATCGTTATGCCAGTTTTTTTATATCAAAAAGGATTTGAGCTCTGATAAAATCAGTCTTTTTGAGAGACTTTGGGGTTCATACACTACTTCAATGACCTTTTCGATTGGCTTTGCTACAACATGCATGGTTTCCAGCATGTAGAATTTATTCAGGATATTCCGGATCCTCTCCCACACTTCAAACTTGGTTACGAAATCATCTGGAGGATTTGTAGTCCATCTTTCGAACAACATGATCCAAGGGGTTGAAGGACCAAGGCCGATCGTTCAATACTGTTTGGAGGTCTTCCCTGTGATGATGAATTGAAACTTCTCACGTCATAAGGCTATTGCCTCTCACTCTACCTTTCATTCTCCTGTTCTTTGGCATGTATTCTATCATACGAGACATTGATTGGCATTCCAGGTTTAGTGAACGCCTCAGCAGGCTGAGAGAGCTATCATTGAAAGCTCTTAACCGTGGATCGTCCAGTAGGTTTATTGGTTCGTCTTCTTCAATAGACATGGTGTTAAGAGCTTTGTGTAGTTTCGACGTCATAGAAGATACGTCTCCGTGAGAGCCACCACTGTTCTTTTGAGGGATAATTATTTTGAGTAACAGATCAATTACCTTTGATTAGTTGTGTAATTAATGGGACAATATTCATGTACACTTTTTTGAGAAAGCATGGAATATTGTAAACTTGATGATACATTTGCGTGGAGAAAGGAAAGTATTCCAAATGGTGAGAATGTGAAGGAGGGAAATAAGAAAAAACGAATAAAGCACTTTCCAAATACTATTCCTTTGCAATAATGCCGACAATGAATGCTCTACTCAATGATGAGAGAATAATGAGCTCAGAAAAATAAAAAACAATTTTCGGTGGAGAAAAAAAAAGACACGATATTAATGATAAAAGTGCATCTATGTGAGATTTATGGTAATTCTTCATTTCTTACTTATAAGCTAATCAACGAAAAAATCATCTCACCAACGAAAAATCATCTCAGATTGTAAAGATGTTATTCTCTCTCAAATCTTCGTTATCAATAGAGTACCAACTCTATTAACTTTAAATCTTCGTTGCATTATAAACATCAATTTCTTTTGTGTATTAAGTTGATCTCATCCTAATTTAGGATTATAAATAGTTTACAGTCCAATATTGAATCAGCTTCAAAAATTAAAACTGAAACAACCAATTTTCAGCAATTGTAAAAATATGGCTATACAATAAAGAAATTTAATTTTCTAATCTATATTGTCGTTCTTTCCATGATCGTTTCCAAGGTTTCAATATTTGTTCAGATTTATCCATATTTTGATACCAGATATATTGTATCAAAATTGATCTTCTCCTCTCGATCTCATCATGAAATTGCTTCAACAAGTCTCTTAATTTTTCTAGATCCCAAATTTTTCGACCAAGGCACCATCTATAAAGATGAATAAACCAAGATGCAATCGAAAATTGATAATACCTTGTCAAACTGACATTTCAGTGGGTCTTGACCACCACGGAGATGGAGGATGTTGGAGTAGAACTATCGTAAAACTGTCCACACCAACATAAACATCACCATCCAAAGAGAACCAGTCAAAATTCGGAAACCATATGTATGTGGCGTTGGAGAAAATCCAGAAAAATGGTTAGTTTCATCACTGAGATCATCATGTGGATATTTGGATCATACAAGAATCACAAGAATCACAAGAACACTGTTCACTGTCTTGATCAGATCAAGCGTTCAAGAGATGAGCTGAGAAGGAAATCGCACTTATGATCGCCTATAGCTGTCTCTCTCAAAATATTAAAGGACATTGAGTTTTGCTTCTGAGGAGACTATCAAATATTAACTCGTACACTACTTATTGTAATGGAATTTATTGGTTTATAAACTTTAACAGAATAAACTAGTTTATCCTTTATTAAATAAAAACCATGTATGAAAAGTCTAAAGTTAAAATCATTCAAGTAACGTCTGTTCCTTCAGTGATTCGGGTGCTCCAGAATCATGACGCCACAATCCGTCAACGAGACTGCTGTTCTATATAAGTGTAAGGCTTGTCTTGGATATGGAGGACGTCCAATAGTTAACTCTGAAACCAATACATTTATAAATTGCCTAAATGATTCATAGGTTTTTCTCGAGCACTGTATATAACATGATCACTACGATAATACATACTCAAATTTTGTTCCCTTTAGTTGCGAATAATAATTAATTGACTAAATATTATATTGATGTCAGAACATGTCTCGTCATGTTTGGTTTTGATTGCAAACGACGTGCGTCACAACGTTTGCAACTTCATCTCTAGCAAAATAAGTCACTATGATCTTTGAATCAATTCAATTGTCATAGAAAAAAAATGAACATTGACATGATTACGACCTTATGATTTGATATATCCAGCTCAACCATTACAAGTTCACAATGATATGATCGTTCCTAAAATGTTCAATGTTTTTTTTGTTAACAACACTTTCAATGATTAAGAAGAGTTATTATTTAACAATAAACAAGATTAAAATGCTATTATGCAAGTGCTAAACTAATGGTGCGTCCAAGGTTGTTGTTTAGATCGCACTGTCTTTCAAAAGTCAACGGATCGAACTCAAAGACGTGCATGGTGAAAGTCCAAGACTTATTAACTTCGTAGTTTCTTTTAGATATAAATCAAATTATATGCGTCAAAAACCAAAACAAGAACACTTCTTTTGATCTCTGTTTTGTCTCAATATGGTTGATCAAACTACAGATGTGGTTGTACATGTCAGTTCTTCTGTCGGAGATATTTTCCAACCAGACAATGCTTTGACCCAGAACCTATGAGACCGACACATTTGTCAGCTCCCTCACCGGAGAAAAAACTGACTCTTTTTGCGTTACGGCTCGCTGTTCTTGAGAAGGTTGTATTATTATTATTACATTATTCTTGTTATTGTAATTCATTAGTCATTCGTCATTTTTAATATTTATCAAATTGTGACGACCACAGATTGCTTCAATGTTGGGATCTTTAGGATTCGTGTGGGCCACAGTTGTTCTTCTTGGTGGATTTGCTGCAAGTTTTAGAGACAACAGATTTTTGGTTTGTTACTGTGATTCTTGTTGTCGAAGGAGCTCGAATCTTCAGCAGAAGCCATGAGCTTGAAATGCAGCACCAGTCTAAATACACAATCTCTGGAATCAACAGCTTCCAGTTACTTGTCAGACAGGTTATCAGAATGTTCGGCCAGACGACTAAAATTGGTGGGAACAACGATAGATCATCGGTTCATGAAGCGAGGCAGATTGAGCGAAGTAGGACAAGGACAGATGTTCCTAATTTGCCTAACACAAGATGGGTTTTTGTTTCAAGGAACGTGAGTCGAGTCTTCTATTGGCTCCAGATTGCTTCTGCATTAGCGAGCATTATCATCTCAATGATCAAACTCATCAGGCAAGACTATGGAGGAGAATCAAAAAGCAGCACCAATCTTCACTCTGCTTTAACTCTCTTCTACTCTCTAGCGCTCGCCGAGGCTCTTCTCTTTCTTGTTGAGAAAGCTTACTGGGAATGGATGATCAGCGTTTACAAGATTCTTGACAAAGTGAATCAAGAATGCGGTCTTGAGAGATACGGAACCGATTCGGTGAGAAGATTCTTCTACAAGGCTTACTCAAGATGTCTAAACGGTAGCATCTTTGACGGACTCAAGATGGATATGATCGTTTTCGCCATGGAGCTTTTGGTGTTGAACTCTCTTGATGAGCAGCTCATTGGAGCTGAGATTCTCTATAGATTCTCGATCAACGAAGACTATTCGGTTGATACTCTTCAGAAGATTGGGACCAATCTGGAGATTATAGAGAGGTTGGTTGAGATGTTGAACTGGAGAAACAAGAATCAAGAAGCTATGAGAATTTCATCTGCAGAGATTCTCTCAAGATTAGCTAGTAAAAAGCAAAACTCTCTGAGAGTTGCAGGGATCCCTGGGGCTATTGAATCCATATCTTCTGTTTTAGACAGCACGAGAGACTCGGTACAAGCCACTGATGAGATTGGAGAGAACAGTATCAATCAAACCGATCGCTGGACGTTCAACAATCTTGGACTGTTGATTTTGAAAAGGCTAGCTAGAGATCATGATAACTGTGTGAAGATTGGGAAAACAAAAGGGTTGCTTTCAAAGATCATTGACTTCACTTATGCTGAGAAGAGGTTGCTGAAAGATCTGAATCTCGCGGCTGTGGAGTCTTATAAGATCTTGGCTGTAAAACGGTCTCTGAAGCTGTTGAGGAAGTTGGTGAAAACGACGGGTGCAACGGGGAGAAACTTGAGAAGAGATGTCTCTCGAATTGTATTCACAGTAAGCAACATTAGAGAAACCATACTCCATGGAAAGAAGCAGCCTGGTTTGCAGAAGCTTGGTGCAGAGATATTGACTTTCCTTGCGCTTGACGAAGGTGCAACTGAGAAAATCGGCGGCACGGGCGGGGTTTTAAAAGGACTTCTTTGCATCTTCTTGAATGACGATGTTCCAGAGAATCAGAGTAGTGGTGTGAGAGACTCTGTTGGTGAGACTATAGCAATGCTAGCTCAAGGAAGTCAAAGCAATTGCCAACGGATGTTGAGATCAGAAGACATTATTCAGCGCCTCGTTGAGGCGTTGAACAACCCGTTGATTATGTCGAAAGCAGCAAGAATATTGCGGAATCTATGTGCATATACAGATCCTAATAAAGCCAAGGAACAGCTGAAGGAAGCTAAATCTGCAGGAGCAACAGTAAGTCTTTATGTTCTTAATCCAGAAATTGATTATATATAATGAACTAGAGGTCATTAGTTCAACTAGAAAAAATTACTGGCCACTATGTTAGAGGTGTTCAGTTCAAATGACCACTGAAACGAAACTAATGTTACATGATGTGATTTTGGCCCCGAACATCCTTATATTAAAGAAAAATAAATTAGATATAATGCACCATCATCACTAAATGTTATCTTGTCAACTACAGGTTCTTAAGGCAATAAAGTCTGAACATAACAAACCTCAAGAAATTATGGTCGGATTAGCACCGCACATTTTCAGGTTAATGAGTCTTGAAGAATCAAGAGAAATATTCGAGGAAGCAGGAGTAAGCATGGATGAACTAGCAGATGTATTAGTCAACATTCTCAAGAGATATGAACAGCCAATGCCAAAAGTTCCAAGAATCAGGAGGTTTGCAATAGAGCTAACAATTCAGATGATGAGAACTGATCCTAGGACGGTCAAGACTTTCCGAAACTTTGGGATGAAGAACGAGTTAGAGACAGTCTTTGAGACTGCAGCTGAGGTTGAGAACTTTGATATATTCTCAGGCACAGTTGGCTTGGCACGCCATGGCTTAACCATCAATGAACTCATTGAAGAAGCAATTGGGTTATTGAGCTAGACGAGTCCCTCACAAACACTGGGAACAAAAATCTTAAACAACATTGACTTTATCTGAAGTCCACATTGTCTTTGCTCATCATAGTTTCTTTAACATATGAATCAAATAATGTAACATGATTGCATTTATATGTTTATAGAAATGATTTTGCCTCTTGACAAAGAAATTTTTTGCCAAGACTTTTTTTCTCTTGACATTAATTTTCTTTCGCAAGAACATTAATTTACACCATAACGAGAATATAACCTGTCATGAGAAACCTTTAAAACACTTAAAGTGTTCCAATATTGGGCATGTAAAGTAAAGTTGAAGCCTGTATTTGCAGATTAGATTTGTTAGGGGAAAATATAAGAATATGACATGGAGGATTTGCTTACGTAGATAGGTATGTGCGACTGACTTAATTATCATATATGGCATAGCTGAGAACATGTTTGGGCATTCGGGTACCCGTTGACGTGCGGATCGGATTGTTCGGATTTGGTTCTATTTTATAACACCTCTTAGGTCTCATTTCAGTAAATTTGTAAATATGAATCGGGTTCGAATATAACACATTAGTTTCAAGTCGGTTTTGTATCACATCCTAAAACTCACATATCGTTCAGATTCGATATATCCGAGATCGGTTCAAATATACCCGAAGGAAGATCTAATATTTAAAAGCAAAACATAAGAAATATATACTTATTTATATATAATTGAGTATTTAATGTACTTTTAAATACTAACCGTTAGATGTCATATCAAAATAAATATGCAATTCAATATTTTGAAGTATATATATATATATATATTTCATGTATTTATATTGTATATTAATTTGGACATTTGGATAGGTTGATATTTTTCATATTGTTTTGGTTTTTTGGGTTTTTGGGTTATCCATTTGGATTCGGTTAATAATACTTCGTGTTCAGATATGTTTTGTAACACCTTACAAAATCCATTCAGATATTTTTTACATTTCGGACCGGATACGAATCAGATTTTTTTGTTTGAGTTTGGTTTGGATTTCGGATTACGAATTTTATGCCCATGCCTAGCTGAAAACTCTAGAATATGCATTTATCCATGTAGTGGTAGCATAATGGTAATCTTTTGGAGTTTAGTATGTACTCACATCAGTCTCTAGCGGGAAATTCAGTGAAGCCCATAAGGTAACCAACGAAATAATCATCTCACAAATAATTATTATGCAGTGTATTGTTATAGTTCAAAGTAAGAAGTTGGAATATACAATATTTAATCTAGAACTAGACATACACTTTACTGAATTATTATGCATATATTTGTAGTTCAAGGATATTCACGTTTCTAAACCGGACCAAAGCAGAAAAGGTTTGTAGAAACTAAACCATAGGATGTAACTATTTGTGATAGACAAGTTTGATTCGAAATTGTATTAGAGAACATTCTAAATTTCTTTAGTCACAAAGATCGATATGTATTAAAGAAGACATATTTTTGCCTTCGTGTCCAAGTCTATATGATCGTTAATCCTAAAATTTAGAAGATATCGATGTAAAATATTTTTTAAAATATATATGATTACCAAATATAAAAATGAATTTGTCAGCGAATATTGTTTTTTGGAAACACTATATTATTACTTAATAGTTATATATTTTGTATTTATTGTGAAATGCTAATCCTAATATATATAAATTGACAAATTATTTTAGTGATTTCTGCTGACGTGTCGCTCATATAAAAGCTTTTCAATTACTTGTTATAATTTGATTGTTTGATGATTTTTCATTTTAATTATCTAATTAAAAATTTAAAAGAAAATTAATTTTATAATTATCTAATCTAATCTAGATTTCCAAACAAACAATCAAATATCTTAAATATAGATGAATTAACACATAATATAAGTTGATAATATACATATAAATACATATGATACTACATACACAATTATAAATAATTTTAAATATATTTATATTAGTAGTGAATACAATAAATCATAGATTTTAGAAAAATAATTAATCTGAACCAAATAATATTAATTAAACTAACTCATTCGCTATATATGTTTTCTAAATATGTCAAATGAAGAACCTCCTAATAATTCAAAAAATATGTCAAATGAATGCGAAACCGTCAAATATATAATTTAAGAAATTCCATTCATTTTCTAATAACAATGTGATATCATATATGATTTATCACTTTTAGAAATAATTAAAATATTTTTATATTTTAAAACATAAATTATTTCTGGTAAATCATTTAAAATTATATTAATCAAGAAATTTTTTTAATTCATCTATTAATATAAAAATGAATTAAAATTATATGTTAAGTCATTTATTATATGATATTTATTTAAAATTATTATATAGTAATTCATTTAAAATTATGTTAATCAAACACATGCTTTTCAATCATTTTCGAATAACAATGTGATATCATATATGATTTATCACTTTTAGAAATGATTAAAAAATATTTTTATATTTTAAAACATAATTTTTATGGTAAATAATTAAAAATATATTAATCAAGAATTTTTTAATTAATTCATATATTAATATAAACAGATCAATTAAAATTATTATATGGTAATTCATTTATTATATGATAATTTATTTAAAACTATTATATGATAAGTCATTTAAAATTATATTAATCAAACACAGGTTTTTCCTAGAATTAATAATATATTAATATAATTTTATAGATTTTATTATAATATAATTAGCATGATTATTTTTAATAGAAAAAGAAAGGGGAAATAAATAAAAACATGAGAGAAGATAATAAAATATGATCGTTTTGTTCTTGGTTCTTTTATATTCTTATGGTTTAATTTTTATTTTTTTATCGAGATATAAGTATTTTTTGTGTTACTACAATCTGAATAATTATTTTTATGTGTTTTTAAAATGTTAAGATGAATTTAGAAAGGAATATCAATAAAAAATAATAGTTCTACGATTTTTAAATTGAAGATGAAAAATATATTGTAAATTGAAAGTAAAAAAATATTATTTAAAGAATAATGAGATATATAATTAGTTAATCAGATTTAATTAAAATATGTTTTTAAAGTAATTTAAAATAAATAAATAAATACTTATAAAAGATATCTAACTATGCTTAGTTTTTAATAAAAAATATCTCCGATAAATTAGTGTTTGCTAAATAGTGTGATGATCGAAGATAATTTAAAGAAATATTTGTTTGGTTAACCAATTTGAGTTTTAAGTTAAATACTAAATTAAAAGAGTGAGAAAATATGATTTGTGATTTGACAAAGTTATGAGAGAAATTGCTTAAACTATCATTTCCTAATACATGTTTTCATGTTTACTTTAACCAAATTTATCCTTAGTTTTAAGGAATATTAATTGAAAATTCACTTAACTATTTTTTGTGTCATTTATAGTTTAATTTTTTTAAATAATTATAATTTTATTGGTTATTAACTTTTATTAGTTAACTTCTAAATATAAAAGAAAACTCTAAAATTAATTAATAAGAATTACCAAATAACACAAGTATTATTACAAATATGGTTTATGGTAACTAGATGTAGAACTAGAGAAAGAATATATATGTTTTCTCAATTTATTTATTTTTATAAATTATTAATATATAATTAAGTAAAATATTTTAACATTTTTTATAGAAATAAATTTGGTGGTTATGTATTCTTATATATAAGAATAAGATTTGTAGCTAAGGAATCATATATATAATGCCTCTCTTTTCTCTCTTCTAAGAGTGTCCACGTCAGTAATCCTTAAAGTGTGTGGACCCCAGTCCGGTAAGTTTGAATGGTTTCGTTTTTTTATTTGTTTTTGGTATATATGAAATTGGTTCCGTGGTCGAGGTGGGTATTCATTCTCAAGCCCATTTTGAAGCCCATCAGTTTATAATAAGCTTTTCTATAGCGTGAAGTGATTAGGGTTTTATTTCGCCATCTCTTAGCCTCCCTTTACGTTCAACGAGTCTCTCTTAATTTCATCCTCCCATCTCTAAACCTCCCTCATTAAAGTCCGTAAACTCTTCGGATCCTTCATGTAAAATCTATAAATTGCAGAGAGTTCAGAGAAGGCTGAGTCTTCAAAACCATTATCTATCCAATTAATCGGCGTGCTTTCTTCCATGTGTCTCACCCACTCTTCGTAATCCCCACCCGGGTATCGAATCCTGGTCTCTGAATCGATTCTTTCTCCTCGAGCATATCGTCTCGAAACGGAGCCGAAAAAGCCATCATGCTTTACCAGTCTCTGTGTCCATCTCTTGAAACTTCGAGTAGATTAACTCTCCTTTGTAATAAAGGTCAACGGCTGAGATTAGCCCAGGGGTCGATGGATCATGTTTCTCCGACTGCCACGTGTATTAAGTGAACGGGTACGAATCAGCGTAGAAGGAACGATAAGCGGAAGAGAAGGAGGAGATGGCTTGAACGACACGTGGATCGTTGACTAAAAGCCACGTTGCGGTGGAGATTTCCCGCCAGAGTTTCTGTTTATTGCAGAGTGTTCTGAGATAAGTGGAGGTTGATGCGATGGAGGCTAACGGCGGACCGTCGAGTCTGTTCAAGATTTGGGTCTGGATGATGTCAGGATGAAGTGTTGAGATTGAATCACCGATTGTGCATTCGATGGATACCATTTAGGAGGGAGGGAGGGAGAAATAAATAAATTTTAGGGTCGTGTGAATAAGAAACTATAACGAGATGCTTATGAAATTATACAGAGATATATATATAATATCATGAGTAATTCAGCGATATAAACAGATGAAGGAAGGCAATGGTTCAGTCAACCGTTGCTCTTTTAGACTATTCTATTTCAAGGTGAATTATTCTTGCAATTTTGTATTGTTTCTATGGATAAAATGTATACACGCGAACATACATGCCCCACTTTCTTTTCAGAAAAAGACTCTATCAACTCTTTTCAACATTTAGGTTGGTATTATATAGGATAAACACTGTATTAATTTGGACAAAAAAACAATAGTACAAACTATTAACCGACTCAATTGTGTTTCATTGTTCCAGGTCCTAAAGAAGATGATGAATAGTTCCCAAAATATTCCTACTCTTAATCAATACCATTCAGAAAGGTCAGTAATTCATTATATAAAACAACCACTTCCTTAATCGATATTCGTACCCAATAAAATAAAAAATTTCAACATCAACGACACCTTCATTACAAATTCTAAGCCCCGGGAAATATCGAACCTCGCAAATTAGATTATATGTACAATTCACCTAACCCACAAACACTGGATATGCTCAATAATAATTTAAAACAATGTTTGACTTTTGTTTATCTTATATAGATAGAATTTAATCTTAATAGTCTAACTAACTCCTCTACATATAAAATCAAAGAGGCAAGCCGAATTTTTTTTTCCTCTAACTCATTGTTTAAATAACACATGTGTAACTGTCTTACAGATTTTCAACACCCCTAAAGCTCCTTTTGTTGACGAGAAAAATGGAGAAAGCATACGCTTCCGCTTCTACAATGAACACCGCTGCAGCTGGAAGCAAAGAATCTGGTCACAAGCGTCTCCGTGAGTGAGAGTTCCAAAGCTGTCAACTATTAAACCGTCAACCCTTTCATAATTTTCCTACTTCCTAAATTAATATGCATTTCAATGTTTTTACCTTATTTCCATGTTTGTTGTTTCCCAGCCAATTACGACTTAGTAACATCCTACGAGGAGACACTTTCCAAGTTTTAATATTAACAAGTGAAGGTTCACGTTATATTCCAATTGAAGTTAACAAAACAGAACTTCATGTTTAGATAATAAAACATTAGACTATGTTAACATATAGGATTGACATAAACCTTGCATTACCGTCTGCTATTTTCCACAGACATTATATTATTACAAAAATTTTGAATACATAAAGTACGAAAAGTTTATTATAACTCGGAAAAAATAAATGGTTTCATCAGTAATATTAGCTTATCTTTACAAATAATTCGCGTGTCATCAATTCTATGCTACTTTATCTACTAAAACCACACTTTGTTTTATATATAAAAGACTATATATATGATTATGAATCAGAAAGACTATACCAAGAAATCAGCCGAGTCCGCCACCTAAAAAAATCGACACTCCCTTTGCGGTGTGCTATATAATAGGGATAGAAAAAACATATTAACAGGTTTCAAAAACAGAAACAACTTCAACAAATTTAATTTAATTAACCAAAATCAACATCCCCGCGCTTGCGCGGGGCTCTGCTCCTAGTTATTAGAAATTTTAAAGTTTTTTAAAGCCCAACAAATTATTTACAAAAGATATTCATGATAAAAATCACTGATTATATTGGTCTTATGGAGGTATAGCAAAAAATTCACTACTACTTTTTCTTTTGAAAGCTAGAGATAAAATATA
>CAJHQP010010542.1:0-18255 GCA_905132765.1 Moricandia arvensis
GATAAACTTCCTGACCTAGATGGCGTGTGTGCTCTAGTTCAGAGAGAGCAAACATCACACACTCTCTTTACAAGGGAAAGGAAGCCAGCTCCCAAGGATATACACAACAAGAATGGAAGGATGGTGTTGTTACCTGTGCACAAGAAAGCCAAGAAAAGATATCTCAGGAAGACAAACCAATCAAGCTTGGATATTCTCAGCTATGGTGGAATTAAATTCAAGGAGAACAAACCACCATGCCTAGAAGTGGCGTTTGAGGGTGCATCTATGTACTCAGCACTTACCAGTGATTCCAAAGAAGGAAAAACATGGAACCAGGCAAAGATCAATGATGGCCCTACCAAAATGAGTGATATTGAGCCACTGATCAAAGCAGCTAAGGCAATCATCTGCGCAAAGCAGTATGGTACACATTCCCTTATCTCTAGGCCAATCATAATAGATTCAGGAGCTAGTCATCATATGATTAGTGAGAGGAATCTTATTAGTGATGTTAAGCCTGCCTTAGGGAATGTAATAATAGCTAATGGTGATAAGGTGAAGATAGAAGGAATAGGGAACCTTATGTTGTTTGATAAGGAGTCCACTGCCTTTTATATGCCTAGTTTTGCCTCTAACCTTCTCTCAGTGAAAAAGGCCACAGTTGACCTGAATTGTTAGGTGGTTTTTAGGCCTAATGATGTTGAGTTTCAGGACCTTAAGACAGGGAAGGTGATTGGTGAAGGAAAGAGTCAGGGTGGCTTATACCATCTCCAAAAGACTAAGCCCTCTAAACCCTCTACTCCTTCTCATTTATGCATGATCAGTAACTCATATGTGTGTGATAGCACTATTTGGCATGCTAGACTAGGTCATCCTCACACTCGTGCATTAGAGATCATTATGCCTGATATCTCATTTAACCACTTAGAATGTGAAGCATGCATCTTAGGAAAGCATTGCAAATCTGTTTTTCCAACATCTGACACTATCTATATGAGAAATGCTTTGACTTAGTTCACTCTGATGTTTGGACCTCACCTTGCATGTCTAGAGATAATCATAAGTATTTTGTTACATTTATAGATGAAAAATCAAAATACACTTGGATTACTCTACTGCCTTCTAAGGATCGTGTGTTAGAGGCCTTTATGAACTTTCAATCTTATGTTACTAACCACTTTAAGGCTAATGTGAAGGTACTGAGGTCAGACAATGGAGGAGAGTATACAAGTCATGCTTTCAAGAACCATCTGGCAAAACATGGCATAGTTCATCAAACAAGTTGTCCTTATACTCCCCAGCAAAATGGAGTGGCTGAAAGGAAAAATAGGCATCTAATGGAGGTGGCTAGATCAATGATGTTCCATGCAAATGTTCCTAAGAGATTTTGGAGTGATGCTGTGGTCACAGCATGCTATCTAATCAACAGGATTCCTGCCAGGGTGCTGAATGACATCTCTCCTTATGAAGTTTTAAACAAAACCAGACCATCTATTCAACATCTTAGAGTGTTTGGATGCACCTGCTTCGTGTTGATACCAGGAGAGCAAAGCAACAAGCTAGAGGCAAAGAACATGAAGTGCATGTTCATTGGATACTCACTTACACAGAAAGGAAACAAGTGCTACAATACTGAAACAAGGAGAGTACTTGTATTCAGAGATGCAAAGTTTATGGAAGGCAAAGGGTTTTATGCCGAGAAGAATTGGGATGAGCTCAAAGATCTGTCTCAACCATCAGACAAGGCCAATAATCTGAGAATTATCATGGAAAATCTTGGCATCAGTTTGTCAAAAGAACCTGAAAAAGTCAGGGAGGTTCCCAATCATGCTATAGAAGAGGATGAAGAAGATATTGGAGTCACTCATCCTGATCATGAGGGGGGCAATATGAATGGAGAGACTGAAGAGAACTCAGTAGCTCAAGATCAAGATGAGATGCCATCAGAATCAGAAACTGAGACTCAAGTAGGCGAACCAAGTGAAACAAATGAGGCAGAAACTGAGACTCAAGTAGGCGAACCAAGTGAAACAAATGAGGCAGAACCTGATCAGATACAGCCTTTGAGAAGGAGTACAAGAATCAAGAAACCTGCTTCGAACTGGATCAATACAAGAGTTTACTTCAATGCTGAAGCTGTGGCTCATCCAGTGAGTGTAGTATGTTCTCTTGCTCAATATCCTGAAGAGCATCAAGTCTTCATTGGGGAATTGGATCAGGAATATATCCCAAAATCTTATGAAGAGGCTATGCAACATGAGGAGTGGAGAGAGTCTGTTGGAGAAGAGATAAATGCCATGATCAAGAATGATACATGGTTTGAAACTGAGCTCCCCAAAAGGCAAGAAAGCTGTAACAAGTCGCCTCATATACACCATCAAGTACTTAGCCAATGGAAAACCAGAAAGGAGAAAGACAAGGCTAGTTGCAAGAGGATACACTCAGGTCTATGGGGAAGATTATCTTGATACATTTGCACCAGTGGCCAAGCTGCATACTATAAGGATTCTTCTATCACTTTCTGTCAACTTAGAATGGGATCTATGGCAGATGGATGTGAAGAATGCCTTTCTACAAGGAGAGTTGGAAGATGAGGTATACATGCGACCACCTCCTGGCCTAGAAAGCATGGTTAAACCAGGGAATGTATTAAGGTTGAAGAAGGCAATCTATGGCTTGAAGCAATCTCCAAGGGCTTGGTATCACAAGCTCAGCAACACACTCAATGGAAGAGGCTTTGTGAAATCTGAGGCAGATCATACTCTCTTCACTCTAACCAGCAAGCAAGGGATTGTGGTCATTCTAGTTTATGTTGATGACATTATTATCACTGGCAATGACAAGGAAGGTATACTCTCAACCAAAGCTTTCCTTAAATCATCTTTTGATATCAAAGACTTGGGAGAGTTGAAGTACTTCCTAGGGATTGAAATATGCCGCTCTAAAGAGGGGCTTTTCTTATCCCAAAGGAAGTACACACTTGAACTTTTAAATGAGGCAGGAAACCTTGGAGGAAGACATGCCAAAACCCCATTGGAAGAAGGGTACAAAGTGTTGGAATTCATGAGTGTTTGTCTCATGTCAAGAGAGTATTCAGTTAACTTGTAACTGAATCCTATTCAACCATACAACAGGAACTCACCATTTAAGGGAAGAGAAAACCAACTTGTGATTGAATCCTCTTACACAGCTTACTATATAACCAAGAATCCTAGACAGTAAACTGGTTTTGTGAAGCAGAAACTCTCTAGTATGAATCTAATCCTTGAGAAGTAACACAACACTTAGAGTTTGTGTACTTAAGATGAAGAGGATTTTAGAATCAGTAATCTAGAGATTAAGAGAATATAAAGAAGAGTTTAGAGTGAGTTTGACAAGTATTAGGCTGCCTTAACAGAGATAGAGTTAAGGCAGCCTCTAAACCCTAATGCTTAACTCCTTACATTGTGAATATTGTTTAGACACAAGCAAGAGAGAGAGAGACACGAGCTTAGAGAGAGAGAAACTTGTCTATTGATTCTGGTTAGTGTTACAAGAGAGGGTGAAGGTCTTTAAATAGACAATCACTTACAATAAACAATTACTAAAACAAGGAAATATAAACAAATAATTCTGTAGGGATGAGAAGAGGCCAAAGGGGATACAACCAAGGGGAGGCACGTCCAGAGGAGGAGAAAGGGACAGGAGAGAGATAGTGACCTGGTCTGATGAGTGAAAGTGACAGGCCAGCAACAGCTCTCTCCTTAAGCTTAACATGTGTTTTTCTTCCATATTTGAATTTGAATCTGGTCAAACCCTCTACCAACGGTTTCCTTAGCTTCTGGAGACCCTCAGCTCGCGTTCCCATCAGTACCTTGCCTCCCAAGGCAAAGTTAGGTCATAGTAGATTGCTTGTCATCCAAGTCTGTACAAACAGAACCAGATTGGCTTCTCTTGATGAACTTATCCTTGGATCATCAACCATCTTCTTCTTCTGGTCATCCCTTTATTTATTTCAATACTCCCCCTCAAGCTTGACCATAGGAGATCCTTGGACAAGCTTGGAACTGAGAGCACTTGCCTCATTAAAAACCTAAGTGTGGAAAACCTTTGGGGATAAAACCATCACTTAGGGAAAAAGAGTGCAACTACCCTCAGCCTAGGGATTGGCCAGTGAGCCTAAGGAGATTAATATTATTTTCATGGACTCCTTAGACTCTGGATCATGGCCTTTCTTCAATGGCAAGTAGGCACCAATGCCTTCCTTGCTTCACACTCATCACACCTTTGAGCTTCTTCTTGTGGTCAGAGTTTGTCTCCCCCTTTCTTTTGGCTTCTTGCCTTCATCATGGGTTGAGTCCAAGTCTACCTTGTTCATGAGCTCAATAGGTACCTGATTCAAACAATGCACAAACACATGCATCAATTCTCAAGGGAGAAACCTATCAATCATAAGAATGAGTATATATTTAGGTACTTCCCTTGCATAAGTTTCTGAAGAATGGACATTGGCTTCTCATTTTAAGACCCCTCCTCAAGCTTGACCTGAGAATTAGAGTATGTGGTCAATCTTGGAAGATGAGAGCCAGTGATGATCACCAATGCCTTGAGACCACAGCCCTCTTGGCTTGAATTGCCACAGCCCTCTTGGCTTGAATTGTGACCTTTTCTCTTGAGTGTACATCCTGTCACCCTCTTGGCACCAGGTAAGTCACTTCTAAGAAATCTCTCCACTGCTCCATTCGTCCTCACAACCATATTGGAAGTTAATGGACACAATCAGTGTCCAAAGTGTTGATGGACAGTGGGCAATCTCCATGGTCAGGAATATACATCATGTGTAGGCTCTGAACAATATGGGCAACCTGTGAAACAGATAACTAGACACAGGCATCAGTAGACAAACAAGAGACCAGAACATGGGTTTTCACCAAGTCTGATCTTTAAAACACATTTAGAACAAGTACAGTAAGCAATGGACAAATATCTTCATGATTCTATCCCAGAAACACTCTCTGAATCCTAATCATCAAGACTAAGCATTCAGGCAACAAGACAATAATTTTTCTAAGGGCAGAAGTAAGACAATTTGTTCAACACAGTTTAACACCCTTAGGCAGATTCTAAACAATATTGTGAGAATAGAGATTTAAGTAACCAGAGTATAAGTAGAGAGTAGAGAATGATGTAACCAGAGTATTAGTAGCCAGAGAATTGGAGAATTATGGAGAATAAGTAACCTTGGAATCAGAGAAAAGAGAATAAAGAATATGGAATAGAGAATTGCTCAAGAGTTCTAATGGACAGAGTTTTGCTCTGTTTTCTTGAGTTTTGCGGAAGCATAAACAGCCAGGAGCATCCAATACTCATCAAGAGTTTGGTGCTTTATTAGCTGAAACACAATGGACCATTGAAGAATTAATTTGCTCACTGATCTTAGACATGTGTCACTGGAATAACTCATGAACAGATGTTTTCCAGGGCTGCAACAAAAGAACCAACAGAATAACACATGAACAAGTGTTTTCTGTGGCTTAGACAACAATGAATCCAATGGATCAAAACAGTTTGTCCACTGGTAAAGAGATGCTCCATTAAGAGAAAGCTATTATCCAATGGATAAAGCATAATGGTGAAGCATTTTTGAAATCTTTCTCTTCCTCAAGCTTGATTCAAGATACTAACAAGTACTGACCAAGCTAACACAATATCAGAGTGGGAGAGAAAGGATTTATTTAAACAAAACAGAGATAAATAAGGTGAGTTTATTCCCAAAGAAGAGCAACAAAGCTCTGATACCATGTTGGAATTCATGAGTGTTTGTCTCATGTCAAGAGAGTATTCAGTTAACTTGTAACTGAATCCTCTTCAACCATACAACAGGAACTCACCATTTAAGGGAAGAGACAACCAACTTGTGATTGAATCCTCTTACACAGCTTACTATATAACCAAGAATCCTAGACAATAAACTGGTTTTGTGAAGCAGAAACTCTCTAGTATGAATCTAATCCTTGAGAAGTAACACAACACTTAGAGTTTGTGTACTTAAGATGAAGAGGATTTTAGAATCAGTAATCTAGAGATTAAGAGAATATAAAGAAGAGTTTAGAGTGAGTTTGACAAGTATTAGGCTGCCTTAAGAGAGATAGAGTTAAGGCAGCCTCTAAACCCTAATGCTTAACTCCTTACATTGTGAATATTGTTTAGACACAAGCAAGAGAGAGAGAGACACGATCTTAGAGAGAGAGAATCTTGTCTATTGATTCTGGTTAGTGTTACAAGAGAGGGTGGAGGTCTTTAAATAGACAATCACTTACAATAAACAATTACTAAAACAAAGAAATATAAACAAATAATTCTGTAGGGATGAGAAGAGGCCAAAGGGGATACAACCAAGGGGAGGCACGTCCAGAGGAGGAGAAAGGGACAGGAGAGAGATAGTGACCAGGTCTGATGAGTGAAAGTGACAGGCCAGCAACATCTCTCTCCTTAAGCTTAACATGTGTCTTTCTTCCATATTTGAATTTGAATCTGGTCAAACCCTCTACCAACGGTTTCCTTAGCTTCTGGAGACCCTCAGCTCGCGTTCTCATCAGTACCTTGCCTCCCAAGGCAAGTTAGGTCATAGTAGATTGCTTGTCATCCAAGTCTGTACAAACAGAACCAGATTGGCTTCTCTTGATGAACTTATCCTTGGATCATCAACCATCTTCTTCTTCTGGTCATCCCTTTATTTATTTCAATACAAAGTATTGCGAGAGGGGGATTTTGAAGACACTCCTTTTGAAGATGTAAAGAAGTATAGGAGGATGGTTGGGAATCTCATATATCTAACGATCACTCGGCTAGATGTGTGTTTTGCTGTGAACCAAGTCAGTCAGCATATGCAAACCCCTAAGGTTCATCACTGGAACATGGTTGAGAGGATCTTGAGATACTTGAGAGAAGCTCCTGGTCAAGGTGTTTGGATGAGTTACAATGGAAGCACTGAGATCACTGGATATTGTGATTCTGATTGGGCAGGAGATAGAGTTGATAGGAAATCAACTACTGGGTATTATACCTTCATTGGAGGCAATTTGGTTACTTGGAAAAGCAAGAAGCAGAAAGTGGTTTCATGTTCAAGTGCTGAAGCAGAGTATAAAGCTATGAGGAAGCTTACAAGTGAGTTGACTTGGATCAAGGGGCTGCTTAAAGACTTGGGGATTGAGACTACAACACCAATCACTATGCATTGTGATAACCAGGCTGCCATTCACATTGCCAGCAATTCAGTATTCCATGAGAGGACTAAACACATTGAAGTAGATTGCCACAAGGTGAGACAAGCTGTGGAGCATAAGATCATCCTTCCTTGTTACACTAGAAGTGTGTTGGAATTCATGAGTGTTTGTCTCATGTAAGGAGTGATTCATTCAACTTGTGACTGAATCCCCTTCAACCATACAACAAGAACTCACCATTCAAGATCAGAGACAACCAACTTGTGGTTGAATCCTCATACACAGCTTACTATATAACCAAGAATCCTAGACAGTAAACTGGTTATATGAAGCAGAAACTCTCTAGTATGAATCTATCCTTCTGAAGTAACACAACACTTTGAGTTTGTGTACCTAAGATGAAGAGGATTTAGAATCAGTAATCTAGAGTTTAAGAACTAGATAAAGAAGAGTTTAGAGTAAGTTTTACAAGTATTAGGCTGTCTTAAGAGAGATAGAGTTAAGGCAGCCTCTAAACCATAATGTTTAACTCCTTACATTGTGAATATTGTTTAGACACAAGAAAGAGAGAGAGACACACAAGAATTTAGAGAGAGAAACTTGTATTGATTCAGGTTAAATGTTACAAGTGATGGAGAAGCCTTTATATAGGCAATACACATGATTAAACAATCACTAAAACATGAAAACATAACCAAATAATTCTGTAGAGAATGAGAAGAGGCCAAAGGGGATACAGCCAAGGTCTGGCTCGTCCAGGAACAGAAGAAAGGGACAGGAGGAAGGGTGTGGTCTCCATGGTGATAGTGACAGGTCTGCTACAACTCCTTATGCTCCCATGTGACTTTTCTCTGCCTAATTCAAACCAGATCCTTCCTTTTGAATTCAAACTGAGTATCCTTAGGTTTCTGGAGGTTATCAACGTCCCTTAAGCCTTCCCACTTGTTTCTTGCCTTGCAAGGTAAGTTAGGTCAAGATGTTGCTTGTGGAGCAAGTCTATACGGACATAACCAAATTGGCTTCTCTTGATGAACTCTCTTTCAATAATGAACCAGCATCTTCTTCTGGTCATTCCTTTCTTTATTTTAACAAAGTGAAGATCAGTTGGCTGACATTTTCACAAAGGCAGCAAGTACTAAGGTTTGCGAGTTCATTCATTCTAAACTTGGACTAGTAGATCTGTCATCACACTGATTCCCTTTGCCATGGAGTGTTCTACTCTTTTTCCTTGGTCTGGTTTTTATCCCATGTGGTTTTGCCAAACTAAAGGTTTTAATGAGGGGATGCTTCATGGTCTCCAAGCTTGACCAGTTCCTAGGATCAAGCTTGAGGGGGAGTGTTGACATGAAGACATCAAGAGATAAAAGACAATATACTCAGAAGAATAAGCAGTGTTTAAGTGAAGCTTGTGGAACAAGGTTGTCCGTACAACCTTGCCCTAACTTGGCGTGCAAGACAAGAGGAAATGCCCTAACTTGGCGTGCAAGACAAGGGGAAATGCTAAATGGATCAGAACTGGTTACCTTAACCAGAAAACTTCAGTCTGGTCACTCCAAGACTATATGGACGTTGGAGACAAGGAAAGAAGTCACATGTGAGCTGAAGACTTTGAATTTGAATTCTTGGGACCACTTCAGACCTGTCCCTTTCTCTGCTGCTGGCTGAGCCAATTTGGCTGTTTCTGATGTATTTGTTTATTATTTTCTCTTCTGTCTGCTTGCCTATTGTTTCCCTATTTATGGGTTGTTCCCATAACACATTAAGCAAGGAATTTAGTTCCTCATTATTCTGGTTCTCTCTCTACAACTCTCTCCCTCTCTCTCTCACGAAATCTACCTCTCTCTCTCTTGTTCTTGCTGAGTTCTTCTGTATTCTCACATAAACTCTTTATAATTCTCACATTCTTTCACACCAGTTCCAATCAAAACCAATGATGCAAGCAACCTAGACAGCTTCTAAATGATGCAAGGCACACTGATAGATTAAACAAAGGCATTAGAACCAGTATGCATCCGGATTGAACTTAGACAGAATGAGACAAGCTTCTGCAAAATAGATTATCAAAACCATGAATCAAGAACTTAGACAGAATGAGACCAGTGGTCAAGCTTGAGGGGGAGTGTTGACATGAATAAATAAATGACAAGGAGAAGTTATGAAGATGATGAGTATTGACCTGAAGAGATAAAGAAGACAAAGAGAAGAAGAAATAAGGCTGGTATGAAGAACCTTGTTGGACAAGGTATTCCGTACAACCTTGACTTCCAAGTAACCTAACTTTACCTTGAGTGACTTGGAAGGCAAGGTACCTGTGGGACTCGCCAAGCTTCATACTCAGAGGCAAATTTGAATTCAAATGAGCCTCCAGACCGTTGATAGAGAGCAGAGGCAAGTGGGATTAGTTTAAAATAAAAGTCACATGTGTGGTCCAAGCTTGGGAGCAGTTCAAGAGCTGTCCCTTTCTCTGGCTCAGACCAGAATAGATTAATATTATTCTTCTTGTCTTCTTTAGTCCTCTTTGGTCTATAAAAAATTATTGTAAGCATCCCATATCAGTTAAGAAAATCATTTCTCTCCTTCTCTCTTTGTATTTTCGAAATGCCTCTCTCTCTCTCTTTCTCTCTCTTGTTCTTCATGTTCTTCATTCTCCAGCAGTAAAATACTTCTAAATCTCTTCATTCTTCAGCTTGTGAAGCAAGGAGAGGACTCTCCTTTGGTTCAAACAACCCGTGTAAACCTTCCTCTTTTTGGACTTGGGAACACACCTCTTCAAGCGTGGGAAGCTTCTCAGACCTTAGGATATGCTTGATAAGGTCATTGAAGGAAGGATTGAGGGTCAAGAGCAGACCAAACACCTTGTCTTGCTCCCTTCTTTCGTTCAACACCTCCGGGTCAATAGATTGAGGTCTCAGCATCTCTAGTTCAGACCAAAGCGCTCTGAAATTTCCCAGATGAACCGTGAACTCCTCATTCTCTTGGGACAGATTGTTGATGGCTCTCTTGATTTCAAAGACTCGGCTTAGGTTAGATATGTTACCATAGATCTTGTTTAATGTTTCCCAAAGCTCTTTAGCACTCTCACTGATGTGATCATGGACCGGATCACTAAGGAGAACAAGGAGAGTCTAGATGAGCCACATGAAGCCACATTGCACCAGCAGCTTGGTGATGATGCTCTAGCCATTCTTGAAGGTCCCATGACTCGTTCCAGAGTCAAGAAGCTTAAAGAGAATGTTGTTGGATTACTCACTTCACATCCACAACAAGAAAGTCTTGGACAAGGTCTGATCCGAGATGTCTTGATCACCATTCAAGCCATCTCTACATCAAGCTGAGTTAGTGTCTAGGCAAGACATGGGGTGCGTGGTCTTTTCCTTGCTTTTGGTTTTGTCCCACGAGGTTTTCCGGAGGAAGGTTTTTAACGAGGCCACAACTCTTCTTCACATCACGTAGGCCCTATCTCGGTCCAAGGCTAAAGAAGTTTACATTTTATTTCATTTAAAAGCTTATGTTAAACTTAAACTATAGTTTCCTTTTTACTTATTTCCGAAACCCTAGAGAGCATGTTCTCTGGTTTCTCCTTATTTAAACGGGTCTCTAAACCCTATTGTACTCATCCATCTTTTAATCAACGAGTTATCTTTCTCCTTGACGGCTCTCTCTCTAAGACAAGTTGTCAAGTTTCTTCTGGTGTGTAGTATCCAGGAACCTAAGGGTGTTTGCTTGGTGTGTTATATCCGAGTTATTCATCTAGGAGTATCAAGAGATCTTATCATCCCTCTTGTGTCACCAATCGATCCACAACCTTGGAGAACTTGAGTCTCTGATTCGTTCTTGCAAGGATCTATACACTCCCATCAACCAAGGAGCACCCTAGCCGCATAAGTCTTTGCCTTTTTAGATCACTTTGTTTCATCTGTTAAACTTGTTAATCACCTTGAACACAAGTAGATTAAGGTTGTTAGGGTGCTAGAACACCTTAGAGAAGATTAGAAAAAAAGTTTAGAGGATTTTCCTTTTTGCTTGGTAGGTGGAAACCCTTTTCCTTTTACCTAGCCGATTTTTTTCCTTTTTGCTTTTGTCTTGCAAAACAAGCTTTATTTCGTGTTCTCCCTTTTTCCTTTTTGCTTATCTTGTTACCTAGAAGCCTTTTACTGGTTATTTTTGTTTACCTTTGTGCAGCAAGCATGGGATCCGAGTCTGAAGAAGAAGCTACACTCGTCAGGAAAAACAAGCTTCTCATGGAGGCTATGTCGGCTCAACTCAATTAGAACATGGTAGCAACCATGACCGAGATGATGAGGACCAACCTCAATGACATCCGGAGAGAGCTCAGAGAAGAAGTCAGAAGAGCTACTAGTCAAGTTCCAAACCAAGAGGATAGGAGAGAAGAGAGACCTCATGCAACTCGCCAAGAGCATGCTGGTTATGAGGAGACTGGCAATGAGTATTGATGCGTCCCTAGGATGCTCTTTGGTTGATGGGAGTGTATAGATCCTTGCAAGAACGAATCAGAGACTCAAGTTCTTCAAGGTTGTGGATCGATTGGTGACACAAGAGGGATGATAAGATCTCTTGATACTCCTAGATGAATAACTCGGATATAACACACCAAGCAAACACCCTTAGGTTCCTGGATACTACACACTAGAAGGAACTCGACAACTTGTCTTAGAGAGAGAGCCGTCAAGGAGAAAAGAATACTCGTTGATTAAAGGATGGATGATTACAATAGGGTTTAGAGACCCATTTAAATAAAGAGAAACCGAGAACATGCTCTCTAGGGTTTCGGAAATAAGTAAAAAGGAAACTATAGTTTAACTTTAACATAAGCTTTAAAATGACATAAGAATGTAAACTTCTTTAGCCTTGGACCGAGATAGGGCCTAAGTGATGTGAAGACAAGTTGTGGCCTCGTTAAAAACCTTCCTCCGGAAAACCTCGTGGGACAAAACCAAAAGCAAGGAAAAGAGCACGCACCCCATGTCTTGCCTAGACACTAACTCAGCTTGATGTAGAGATGGCTTGAATTGTGATCAAGACATCTCGGATCAGACCTTGTCCAAGACTTTCTTGTTGTGGATGTGAAGTGAGTAATCCAACAACATTCTCTTTAAGCTTCTTGACTCTGGAACGAGTCATGGGACCTTCAGGAATGGCTAGGGCATCATCACCAGGCTGCTGGTGCAATGTGGCTTCATGTGGCTCATCTAGACTCTCCTTGTTCTCCTTAGTGATCCAGTCCACGATCACATCATCCCCTCCCTCTTGAAAAGGATTTGTCCTCAAATCAGGTTCATCTACAACAAAAGGAGCCAAGTCAGTGATATTGAAGCTATTTGATACATCATACTTACCTTGGAGGCATTGTCATTGATCTTGTGGATGATCTCGAAAGGTCCATCAACCCTTGGCATCAGCTTGGACTTCCTCTCGTTGGGGAACCTATCCTTCCTCAGGTGCAACCAAACTTGGTCACCTACTTCAAAGGTTCTCACACGTCTCCCTTTGTTGGCTTGCTTCTCATAAAGCTTGGTTTTCTGCTCAATGTTTTGTCTAGCCTTCTCATGGATTCGTTGGACCATCTCTGCTTTCTTCTTGACACCTAGGCTGATCCTTTCACACTCAGGTAAAGGCATTAGATCCAAAGGAGAGGTGGGATTGAACCCATAAACAATCTCAAAAGGTGAATACTTAGAAGCAGAATGCATAGCATGGTTGTATGCAAATTCACAGTGTGGTAAGTATTCTTCCCATGTCCTTAAGTTCTTTTTAATGAATGCACGCAGGAGTGTTCCTAAGGTTTTATTAACCACTTCAGTTTGTCCATCAGTTTGCGGATGACAAGTAGTAGAAAACAACAGTTTAGTGCCTAGTTTAGACCAAAGTGTCTTCCAGAAGTAACTAAGAAACTTAGTGTCCCTATCAGAAACTATAGTTCTAGGCATGCCATGCAAACAAACAACTTCTTTAAAGAACAGATTAGCAACATGCAATGCATCATCAGTCTTATGACATGCTATGAAATGTGCCATCTTAGAGAACCTATCAACAACAACAAAGATTGAGTCCTTTCCGGTTCTAGTCCTAGGCAATCCAACAACAAAGTCCATGGATATATCATTCCAGGGATGGTGTGGAATGGGTAAAGGAGTGTACAAACCCTGGGATTGGACTTGGGACTTGGCATGCTTGCAAGTAGCACACCTCCCACAGATTCTCTCCACATCTCTCTTCATATGCGGCCAATAGAAGTGATCCTGCAAAACTTTTAAGGTCTTGGCAATCCCAAAGTGTCCCATTAGACTGCCCCCATGGGATTCCCTGACAAAAAGATCTCTCAAAGAGCAGTTAGGCACACATAACCTATTGTCATAAAACAAGTAGCCTTCTTGTCTAAAGTAATGCCCTGCAGCAAACTTCTCACAAGAAGCATAAGCTTCCTTGAAATCATGGTCAGTATCATACATTTCCTTTATCTGCTCAAACCCAAGTAACTTAGCATCTAAAGTGGTCAAGAGAACATACCTCCGAGATAGTGCATCAGCAACTATGTTCTCCTTACCTTGTTTATACTTGATCACGTATGGGAAGGTCTCAATGAACTCAACCCACCTTGTGTGTCTCTGGCTAAGCTTACTCCGCCCTTTTAGATACTTTAGGGACTCATGATCGGTGTGTATGACAAACTCCTTGGGCCACAAGTAATGTTGCCACGTTTGTAATGCCCTCACCAAGGCATAGAGCTCTTTGTCATAGGTTGCATAGTTGAGAGTGGCTCCTACAAGCTTCTCACTGAAGTAGGCTATAGGTTTCCTATCCTGCATCAATACAGCACCAATTCCAATTCCTGAGGCATCACATTCTATTTCAAACGTTTTAGTAAAATCAGGAAGCATAAGAAGAGGTGATTGAGTAAGCTTCTCTTTTAGGCTCCGGAAAGCCTTCTCTTGTGCTTCTCCCCACTTGAATCCAACATCCTTCTTTATCACTTCAGTCAAGGGGGCTGAAATGGTGCTAAAGTCTCTCACAAATCGCCTATAGAACCTCAGCAAGCCCATGGAAACTCCTCACTTCTCTTACTGTGGTTGGACTCGGCCAGTCTATGATGGCTTTGATCTTCTCCTCATCGACCTTAACTCCATCTGCACTCACAACAAAGCCTAGGAAAACCAAGTTATCCGTGCAAAAGGTGCACTTCTTCAAGTTGGCATAAAGCTTTTCATTCCTTAGAACATTCAGGACAGCCCTAAGATGTTCTAGATGCTCTTCTAAGTTCTTGCTATATACTAAGATGTCATCAAAGTATACTACAACAGAAATGCCTATGAATGATCTAAGAACATGATTCATTAATCTCATGAATGTACTAGGTGCATTGGTTAAACCGAATGGCATAACTAACCACTCATATAATCCATGTTTAGTTTTGAATGCAGTTTTCCATTCATCTCCTTCTTTCATCCTAATCTGATGATAACCACTTTTTAAATCTATCTTAGAAAAGATGCAAGAACCATGCAATTCATCAAGCATATCATCAAGTCCAGGGATAGGATGGTGATACTTCACTGTGATGTTATTGATTGATCTACAATCAACACACATCCGCCATGTACCATCCTTCTTAGGCACTAGGAGCACTGGTACAGCACATGGGCTCAAACTCTCTCGGATATAGCCCTTCTCCATGAGTTCCTCTACTTGTCTTTGCAACTCCTTGGTCTCAACCGGGTTGGTTCTGTATGCGGGACGGTTTGGAAGTGTAGATCCTGGAACAAAATCTATCTGGTGCTCAATCCCTCTCAAAGGTGGTAAACCAATGGGATTGTCCTCTGGAAATACATCTTGAAGCTCCTGCAAAAGAGAAACCATCTCACTCGGATACACCGGTGTAGAATCTGTTAAGTTCAAAAGAGTTTCTTTAAACACAAGTAAGATAGCATATTGTTTAGAGTAGAGAGTTCTTTTGATATCACCCATGTTAGCATAGAAGTTTGGCTGCTTAGTTCCAGCCGGTTTTAGATCAATCTCCTTCTTCTTTTGGAGTTGAATCTGATCTTGTTGAACTTCCTTAGGTGTCAAGGGAACCAGGGTGGTCTTGCGTCCCTTGAACTCAAAGGAGTGCTTGTTGGTGAAGCCATCATGGATAACTCGGCGATCAGATTGCCAAGGTCTTTTAAGAAGTATGTGACCAGCTTCCATAGGCAACACATCACACAAGACTTCATCTTCATATCTCCCAATGGCTAAGGGAATAAGGACTTGACTTGAAACCTTCATGGTGCCTTCTTCATTCAGCCATTGTAACCGGTAAGGCTTGGGATTTTTCTGAACCTTCCATCCCAACTTCTTGACCATGGTTTCACTCGCAGCATTCACACAACTACCTCAATCAACAATGAGGCTGCACACCTTTCCTTGGACCAAGGACCGGGTGTAGAAGAGGTTCTCACGCTGCTCTAGCTCCTCAGCCTTGTTTTGCAAGCTTAGAAGCCTTCTTGCTACTAAAAGCTTCCCCTGGACTGGTCCTTCTTCATGTTCTTCTTCAGTATCTTCTTGGTCAGACTCGGTGTTGTCATCTTCTGAGGCATACTCTCCATCTTCCAGCAAGATCATGACTCTCTTGTTGGTACATTCATTGGCATAATGACCTCTTCCTTGGCACTTGAAACACTTGACATCACGAGCTCTGGAACTAGAAGCTTCAACCTTGCCTTTGCCCTTGTCAAGAGCACTGCTTGGTTTGGTTTCTTCTCTTGGATAGGACTTGTGATCCTTCTGGAACGGTTTAGACTCCTTAGGGTAAGGTGACTTCTCTCCTTGGTGTTGTGTAACCGGTTAGAGCCATAGTGGTTGCGTGAATGTCCCTTCCTCTTGAGCTGTTGCTCCACAAGAATAGCCTTGTGTAGCATCTCTTCAAGCTCCACATAATGTTGCATCTCAACATTGTCTTGTATCTCTCGGTTTAAACCACACAGGAACCTTGACATGGTGGCTTCTCTATCTTCTGATATGCTAGCTCTTAGCATGAGTAACTCCATCTCCTGGTAATACTCCTCCACTGACCTTGTACCTTGGGTAAGTTTCCTGAGCCGGTGGTGCAAGTCTCTGTGGTAATGACTTGGAACAAACCTCTTGCGCATGATAGACTTCATCTCTGTCCAAGTCTCTACTGGTTCTTCTCCATTCCTCCTACGAGTTGTGATGTACTGATCCCACCAACTTAGAGAATAGTCATAGAACTCAGTGGCAGCAATCTGAATCTTGTTGTGGTTTGTGTACTGCTTACACTGAAAGACTAACTCAATCTTCTTTTCCCACTCAAGGTAGGCATCCGGATCAGATTTGCCATGGAATGGGGGTATCTTTATCTTCAAACCAGCAAGCTCATCTCCCTGGTTCATCCTTCTGTCTTGGACACGCCAATGTCTTCTTTGGCTTTGCCTTGAGGATGAACTGAGGTGTTCATACTCATTGTCAGTCTCCTCATAACCGGCATGCTCTTGGCGAGTTGCATGAGGTCTCTCTTCTCTCCTAGTCTCTCGGTTTGGAACTTGACTAGTAACTCTCCTGATGTCTTCTCTGAGCTCTCTCCAGATGTCATTGAGGTTGGTCCTCATCATCTCGGTCATAGTTGCTAGCATGTTCTGATTGAGTTGAGCCGACATAGCCTCCATGAGAAGCTTGTTCTTCCTGACGAGTGTAGCTTCTTCTTCATGTTGGAATAATGAAAGAGAGAGAAGAAGAAGAAAAGATGGTTGAAGAAACAATCTGGATCAAGCAGACTTGACTTGCAAGTAAAGACGAAGGCTGTCCATACACCACTTGGCCTTACCTGACTTCCAAGGCAAGGAAGGTGTTTGGGAAACTCTTGGACGTGGCCAAAGCTCCAGAAACCTAAGGATACTTGGTTTGAATTCAAATGGAAGAAGGTGGTCTGATTTGGACAAGAAAATATCACATGTGGTACATAAGAATAAGGACTGACCTGTCACTATCACACCAAGCTGAGTGTGCCCTCTTCCTCCAGTCACTTTCTCTTCCTCTGGACGTGCCAGACTGTCCATGCCACAGCCTGCTCCTTACCAGTCTGCCCCAGCCAGTTCTGAACCTGCTCTGATCTCTCTTTCTCTACAAAATTAATTATTTAAGTTTTTCATGTTTAATTAGTAGTTTAATGTGTTTGTGTGTCATGTGAGTGTCTTGTAAATTGGCTATAAATCTCCCACATGTAAGCCACGAAATGGCTAAGGAGAATTGAGCCTCCTCCTTCATTATTCTCTCTGGTTCATACACTCTCATATTCTCTCTAAGTCTCATACTCTCTCTTATACTCAGAAACTATCTTAAACTCTCCATAATCCCTAATACTCTTTGAGTTGTTAGTTAACTCTTTCCTTCAAACAAATCTTTGGTTACCCTATTCTATAATACTCTTTGGTTACTATATTCTCTCATTCTCTCCTTCATTGTCTCTGGTCCATAATAAACCAGAGACTCAATCTGATTACAAATTCTCCATAAACTCTTTATTCTCCCACATACACTCTCTCTTTGAATCTCAGTCTTGTTGTCCAAACTAAACCAGAAGTAGATTCTCTTCACCAAACTCATTCTCCATTTCATTCTTACCAATTTCTCTCTATTCTCACACTTCAGACTCGGATCCCATGCTTCCTGCACAAAGGTAAACAAAAATAACCAGTAAAAGGTTTCTAGGTAACAAGATAAGCAAAAAGGAAAAAGGGAGAACACGAAATCAAGTTTGTTTTGCAAGACAAAAGCAAAAAGGAAAAAATCGGCTAGGTAAAAGGAAAAGGGTTTCCGCCTACCAAGCAAAAACGAAAATCCTCTAAACTTTTTCTATTCTTCTCTAAGGTTCTATAGCACCCTAACAACCTTAATCTACTCGTGTTCAAGGTGATTAACAAGTTAAACAGATGAAACAAAGTGATCTAAAAAGGCAAAGACTTATGCGGCTAGGGTTTCTCTCTCTAGGGTTTTCTTGCAAGCAAAAAGGAAAAAGTTTAAATCCTTGTCTAACTTTTATGAAACTCGAGTGTTG